>VRLP01001234.1:0-141580 GCA_009660295.1 Lophius piscatorius
TTACTTTGATACTACTCTTATATACATCTTTACTTTGATACTACTCTTTTATACATCTTTACTTTAATACTACTCTTATATACATCTTTACTTTGATACTACTGTTATATACATCTTTACTTGGATACTACTACTCTTCTATACATCTTTACTTTGATACTACTGTTATATACATCTTTACTTTAATACTACTCTTATATACATCTTTACTTTGATACTACTCTTATATACATCTTTACTTTGATACTACTACTCTTTTATACATCTTTACTTTAATACTACTCTTATATACATCTTTACTTTGATACTACTGTTATATACATCTTTACTTGGATACTACTCTTATATACATCTGTACTTTGATACTACTACTCTCATATACATCCTCACTTTGATACTCTTGCACAAGGCTTCGTACAAAAACATGAACTCGTTTTTAGGTTCTGGAAGCGGGACCAGGTGGATGGATCGGGTTCTCTCTTCTGTCCCGCCCCTCACTCCGTTGTTGGCGTTGGATAATAACTTTGGTGACGTTGTTCATAAAACATTCTGTTGATTCCTTTTAAAAACCTTTTTTTAACGGTTCCTGCTGCTCACCGTTCCTCCAGCGGCTGAGTTCGGCCTCCAGCCTCTGGACGACGGTTTTCAGACTCTTGCTCTTCTCCTTCTCTTTCTCGTATTTCTTCTTCCACTCCTCGGTCGTCAGCTCCAGGTTCACCGACACCGTGTTCTTGATGGTCTTGGCTCTAAAAAACACAGAAGTTTGTCTAAACGTTCAAGTACACTACTCGAAAAAGTAAAGGGAACACATAATCATCACAGTGTAACTCCAAGTCAGTCAAACATCGGGGATATCGACCTGCTCAGTCAGGAAGCAATAATGATTGTGAATCAATTTCACCTGCTGTTGTTCAAATGGAACAGACAACAGCTGAAAGAAGAGGCAATTAGCGAGACAACTTCTATTAAGGGATGGTTTTGCAGGTGGGGGCCACAGACCATTTTCCTCTCCTCATCCTTTCTTGGCTAGTTTTTCATTTTCGCCACTCATTCAGGACTCTAAGTATTTTTAAAATGATGTAAGGGCCAATGGGTGTCATTTACAGACTAAAAGAACAATAAGAGATGGTAATTAAGAAAATAATATAAAACTCAATAACGACGATAGAAAAGATTAAATGATTCCCAAGAGAAAAATATTTTAAAGCAATATTTTTTGTTTTGTTTTGTTTTCAGTAGAGTAGCGACAGGCAGATTTTGTTTTGCTATTTTTAGCTTATTCCTTCCGGTAAAAGAGGTAAAATGATTTGGCTGGACTGCAGCTGGTTGTAGTTATTCTCGTTAAAATGTTATTTCTGCTACTGATAGCTTTGTTTAAGTTTTCTTTTAAAACGTGTTTTCAGCTGCATCGTTGCCATGTAACAATAATAATAGTAATATATATATATATATATATATATATATATATATATATATATATACAAAATGGATCTCCTTGTGTAGATTTATGCCAGTTTGGACATAATTGGACATATGGGAATTGGAGTTTTTCCTAAAAAGCAGCCCCTAGTGAGTCAAATGTAAACTATTTGTGTGAATGATATGAAATATATACAAGATAGATTTCCTCGAGTCGATTCAAATACACCAAATTTGAATTAAATCTGAACAACGGTTGAGAAATTATGGCCTGAAACTTTTGGAAATAGAATTCTACCTAATTGGTGGATATGTAAAACTGATCTTTTAATAAATCAATCCTGTTCTTCCTCCCACTTTGGTCTATGGAGTACGAAGGGACATGGAATACTAGGGCCAGGCATAATAATAAAAAAGAGTAGGAAGATTTTGTTTTCGTATTTAATTTTGAGGAAAAAGTGAAAATGTCGAGAAAAAAGTTGAAATTTTGAAAAATAAGTTGAACTAAATCAGAACTCATCATTTCGACTTTATTCGCGACATTTCGACTTTATTCTCGACATTTCGACTTTATTCTCGACATTTCGACTTTTTCTCTCGACATTTAGACTTTATTCCCAACATTTAGACTTTATTCTAGACATTCGGACTTTATTCTGGAAATGACATATGAAAGAAAAACTCATCTCATTTTATTTTTATGCCTCGCACCAATACTTCTTCATAATGGGGCTATAATAATTGAAAATGATCGATGACATTTTTGGATCCATGAACAAGTTTATCCTGTTAAGATGAAGCATCTGCGGCGGCGATGATGATTCCATAATAACCCCGACCCTTTTTACGGTGTCATATTACATCAAGCACTGGACCGGTCTCTCGGTTCTGACGGGTCAAATGGCCCGTTTGGGGGTTTCTCCCCGCAGGAGCCCCAGCATCTCTCCTCATTTCATCCCACTAGATGGCCTCGCAGTAATCCCTCATCATCCACCGACGCTACTCTCTTACAAAAGCAGTTTGACCCTTGAACCCGAGAGCTCCGCCCACTGACAGCTTTTGTCCGTCACGCAGCTTCATCAGACTAGAGGACCATTTTAGAACCGAGCCTAAAACTCTGGGAACGTTTCTCCCTAGAAAAAAACAGTCGTGGCCACCTCTGTCCAAACATCAGCGTGGATTTGGTCTCCGCCTCGTTGTAGACGGACGGCGAGCAGCAGATGATGATGGTGGTTCGGCAGTTCCCCCCCAGAGAGTCCTGCAGGATCCGAGTCATCTTACTGTCTCTGTAGGGTACATGCGTTTTCTGGAAAATAAACACATCTCTGTTACGCCTTGACTCGCCTCCTTTAAAACACGAGGATACAAACAGACGACGGGTCGCTGACCGTTGCTTCAGCCAGAGCGGAGATGACGTTTCCCAGCGCCGACAGAGATTTGTTGATGTTCTTGGCCTCGTCCAACACGGCGCCCTCTGCTCCCGTCTTACTGACCTGCTCAGCCAGACAGGTGAGAATTCACATTTCATTCATAAGTCATCAAACTCCACAGCTAACGCCACTAGTTAAAGACCTTCTCGCTGCCCGCCAGGTCCACCAGGTAGAGCTTCCCCGACAGCTTCTTCTCCGTCTCCATGTTCTCCTGCTTGATGTTGATGAGGAAGATGCTGTGGCTGCGGGAGCTGTGCTCGTTCATGTCTGAAGAAGATCAAAGGAAAAAACAGATTCTATTTCTTCTTCATCTCAGCGGAAAATGTTGTCTTTTTTTCTCTCCACAACATTCTTCAGTTTCTGTTCTGTTTAGCATGTAAACGAAAATCTGGGCCGATGAAGAGGAGCCTCAGGACCTCCTAAAAATTAAAGTCTCTCTTAGGGCTCTTTTAACATTTAGCGGATGGTTGTCAACAAAGTTCCGGAGTACCCCGAGTCTTTTGGACCTTCTGAGGGACCTGAATCCCCGGTTGGGTTCCCCTACTGTATATTAAACATTTCATACTGTTCTTGTTTTGTTTGGGTTGGTTCCTTCCAGCTTCCTCCCCTCGGTCTTTAAACAGATCAGGTTTTGAACACAGAAGCTTCTGGCTGCAGAGCCAACAACCGGACCGGATCGTCAGACTTAGAATCTGTTGATGACTAAAGATACTTACTGGTGACGGCCACATGCCGGTTGTCTTTGCCCTCGTCGATGACGTCCATCACCTCCTCCGGGCTGGACACAAAACGCTCAGTGCAGCCCTGAAACCCAGAGATTCACAATCCTGTCAAGACCCGATTCTCACGAGTTGACCCGGAGAACCGTCATTATCGGACACGACGTCCTGAACGTTCTACCGACCTTCACATACGGGACTCTGTTTTTGTCTTCGTGCACAGCGAGGTTCGTCTTCGACACTTCAAAAAGCACAAAGATCCACAAAATCACAGTCTGAGACTTTTAACATCAAAAACTTTCTTCCTCACTTAAATTCACGAATAATTCAGGAATAGATTTTTCCTACCGTCCAGAAGGTCTCTGATCTTATCCAAGTAGATCTCAAAATAAGAAACCTGCACACACAAAAAAAGGAATAAGAAGAAGAGGAGGAGGAAGAAGAAGTCGAAGAACAGGATGTAGAAGAAGAGGAGGAGGAGGAGGAGGAAGAGGAAGAGGAAGTAGAAGAAGAAGAAGAGGATTTAGAAGAAGAGGGGGAGGAGGAAGAAGTAGAAGAAGAAGAGGTGGATGAAGAAGTAGAAGAAGAGGATGAAAAAGAAGAAGTTGAAGAAGGGGAAGAAGAGGACGAAGAAATGAAAAAGATGTAGATGAAGAGGATTAAGAGGAAGAAGAGGAAGAAGAATAAGCAGAAATAGAAGAAGTAGAAGAAGAGAATGTAGTAGAAGAAGAGGATGTAGAAGAAGAGGAGGAAGAGGAGGAGGAAGTAGAAGAAAAAGAGGTGGATGAAGAAGTAGAAGAAGGGGATGAAGAAGAAGAAGTTGAAGAAGAGGAAGAAGAAGCAGAAATAAAAGAAGGGGAAGAAGAGGACGAAGAAAAGAAGATGTAGATGAAGAGGATTAGAGGAAGAAGAGGAAGAAGAATAAGCAGAAATAGAAGAAGTAGAAGAAGAGGATGAGGAGGACAAAGTAGAAGAAGAAGAGGATGATGAAGAAGAAGAAGTTGAAGAAGATGTAGGAATAGAAGAAGGGGAAGAAGAGGACGAAGAAAAGAAGAAGATGTAGATGAAGAGGATGAAGAGGATGAAGAGGATGAAGAGGAAGAAGAGGAAGATCATTTATTAACAACTAGTTTTTCCCCTGTTGGAGAGAAGTAGTGAGTTTTAACTGGAACTAGTTAAGTTAAGTTTAGTTGGTTCAGATTTAGTGTTTATAACAGAATATTTATTTTCAACACCTCTTTCAGAAGTTATGATCAGAAATAATAGAAGAAAAGTGAAAAAGAAGATGAAAAAATACGAGATGTTCTCCAGAGGATTAACCAGGAGTCGAAGGAAACTAAGTCTGACTCATCGGAACAACCTGGTTTTTATTATTCCCTCCGTTTCCCACCTTGATGTGGAACTCCAGGTTCTCGTCCATGGAGTAGATGTGGTCGAAGATGTCGTTGGCGATGCGAGGGATGATGCCCATCAGTTTGGGGTCGTGGAGTTTCCCCTGGAAAAACACCAACAACGAGTCGTTTGAAGGACTTGTGACGTTCGGAGCGACTCCAGACGGGCTTAAGACAGAGATCGGGGTTAACTCACCTCCATGGTGTGAGTTTTCCCCGAGGACGTCTGTCCGTAGGCGAAGATGGTCCCGTTGTAACCGCCCAGCACATCTGGAATAACACAACACGCCGTTTGGGTCGGGATTACCGGAATGGCATTCAGGATTAAGTCAAGTCCAAGTCGTGTCAAGTCCAAGTTTATTCATGCAGCACGTTTAAAAATAACCTGAAAGTGAAGCTGAACAGACTTTAAGTTAAAGCACGAGTCATTTCCTGTCGTTAAACCCGTCTAATGTCCTCGCATCAAGTACTCGAGTACTCAAATCCAGTACGAGTCCAATGTCAAGTCTTTGAATCACGTGGAACCGAACTTTAAAGTCAAGTCTTCAGTCTGTCAGTGAAGTAAGCTTGAGTTAATAGTCATGAAATTAAGCCCAGACTAAGTTCAACTTCTTGAATCAAGTCACGTCGTAAAGTTTCCAGTCAGTGAATCAAATCCAAGTCATTCGGTTCAGACCACTGCAAGTCCCAAATTCTTGAATCGGATCAATATGATCTGTAAAATAATCAAATCTAGTCTCGAGGTTCTTCAATCTCGTTCAAGTCGTGTGCCAGGTGCACTAGTTTAACTCGAGTCGATCCAAGGGATTCAAATGAAGGCCGAGTGTCACAAGTCCTAGTCCAGTCCAAGTCGAGCCTCAAGTTTTCAAATATAATATTGAGTTCTTGAAACAAGTCAAAGTAAAGTCTAAGATCTGTCTTGAGTTCTGAGATCAAGTCCAAATCAAGTATTGAGTCCTGGAGTCAAATTCAAGTCCTTGATGAGTCTCAGGTCATTTAATCAAGTTTAAGTTCTGGCTTGAGTTCTGAGATCAAGTCCAAATCAAGTATTTAGTCATTGAGACAAATTAAAGTCTCAAGTCCATGATGAGTCTCAAGTCTTTGGAATGAGTCCAAATAAAGTCTAAGTCGCTCAAATCAAATCCGAGTCATGTGCAAGTCCTCCAGTCAAGACCTTACCACGTCTGAAGTTTACAAATTAAGTCAAGGCAAGCTTCAAACCTTTGAAACAAGTCCGTCTACTTGAAACATGTCCAACTCACGTTTAATGTACTCTCATCAAGTCTGAAGTCATCGGGTCATGTTTCAATTCTCTAGTCAGCACCAAGTCATGAGTCAAATCCAAAAACCTCATGTCAGATTAATAGGATCATATCAAGTCTTAGTCAAGTCTCAAGTAATAAAATCAGAGTCTTTTGAATCAAATCCGAGATAAGTCTGAAGACCTTTAAATAATGTCTAGTCTCAAGTCCTCTGATCAAGTCTAAAATCTTCAGATTAAGTCTAAATGCCTCTAACCAGTTCCAAGTCACATGCCAAGTCCTAAAAATGAGTCAGGTCAGGAAGTTAAATCTCAAAGTAAATAAATAATATCAAGTACTTCAGGTCTAAAGGCCGTGAAGTAAGTCAATGTCATCACATCATGTCAAAGCCGTGTGACAAGTCCCCCGATCAAGTCTCAAGTCACCAAGTAAGGTCTAAATTCAAATAAGATCCAAGAATCCTGTAACATTCAGGTCCAAGTCGTGTCCACGAGTCGAATGTAGTCCAGGCTCAAGCTAAATCCAATCGATGTTCAAGTCATTTTTTAAAGTCATCGATGAATTTCAAGTCCTCCGATCGAGTCTCAAGTCCCCAGTCTATAACAGGCACTACGTTTCTGTATAACCCTGGTACCTTTGACGATCTGTTTGGCGCACTGGTCGTAGACCTGCTCCTGCGAGGTGTTGGGAGGAAGAACGCTGTCGAACGCGTAGGGTTTACTCTGCTCCAACGAAGACGGGGGAAACAACAACAAACAACAACAAACAACAAACTCAGAAAAACACTTTCATCTTCCGATCATTCTGGTTTTAGTTTATTAAAGCCAGGATTCATTTTCTTTCGTGACACCGTGACTACTCCTCTTAAAATTCCGAATTCAAAGACAGTTAAAACTTAAATTCAAACTGAAATTAATGAATTGGATCCAACTGGAAAAATAAAAAGGTAAAAAAAAAAAAAAAAAAGGGCCCAGGAATTTGAAAATGAATTTTTACTTAATTTGATTTAATTTTTAGAATTTATGCATTTTCGACTTAAGAAATTTCCTGCGCCCTTTTAAGAACTGATAATTACTGTTTCCCAAAGCTTCCGTCCGCTGCTTTTAACGATAATTTCTTCTAGCCGTTGACATTTTATCCCTTTTGATTTTATTTTTGATACTACTTTCAGTTTTCTCTAGATTTATCACTATTATAATTAATAAATAATATCTATAATGAGAACGTTTATGTGTGTATTTTTATACGTGATTGTGTTTGTTGTATCACATCCTGATTGTTTCCTGTTGGACCCCCTTGAAAATGAAAATGGTTCGTCCCATTCGTGAAAAGCCATATTGACAAAACATATAATAATAATAATAATAATACATTTAATTTATAACGCAGTTTACATTTGGATCAAATCCCAAAGTGCTACAAAGTAAAAGCAGATAAAAGCATCAATAAAAAAATAAAATAAGAACTATATAAAAACATGACCAAAAAGCAGCAATGTTAATTTATTACTTTAAAATAATCAAAACTGTCTTATTAAATCAGTAAACTATAATTCCAATAATTAATTATAAATAATTGATTTTAAAAAAATTAATAAAAATAATTAGTTCAATTAAAATGTACATTTAAAATCATCTATAAATTAAAAAAATATATATTTGAACTTAACTCATTATTTATGTCATTTTAAATGAATGAAAATGACTCTTAGGATATATATTATCTTATGATGATATATCTAATGAACTCAGAACTATAATTGTCGTAGAATTTAGAAAATTTGAAGTACTAGTTAAGTAATTTTCGCTAAAGCGTTTAATATTATTAAAACACGAAGGGAAACTAAAGTTACTGGAAATCAACTTTTTCAGTTTAGTAGAAAATCCAGACTCTCATTCATTTTCATGTTAAGAAATTAATTTGAGCTCTTTTTACAACTTTATACATTTTGAGCGGGATGACGTAATAACCCAAAGACGTATGGAACACGGCCCGAACACGGAACCCGTTAGATTCTGATGGGGATCCGGATAGAGGGGCGGATCCAGGAAAACGTAAAAAAACCTACACAAAGGATTCTCACAGAACTAAGTGGAGTGGGCGGGGCTTTAGCTAAGCAGACACCAATCAGCCATAACATTGTAACCACTAAGAGGGAAGGTCCTCGAAACACGTTGATTGTTGTGTCACTATGGCGCCTGTCAGTGGGCGGGACCCCACTATTGGGCAGGAAGTGAATATTTTGTGCCTAAGTCTATGTCTGAAGCAGGAAAAAGGGGGAAAGTGTCAGAATCTGAGAAGCACCGGATTAGGATGGCTAGATGACCCGGTCAGAGCATCTCCAGATCTGCAGGTCTTGCTGGATGTTCCTGGATGTATCGACCCAAATGGTCTGGGGCCGAACAGCCAGCGTTGTCTGATTCCACAGAGGAGCTACTGTGTCATAAATAGCGGAGGAGGTCAGTGAGGTTCTACAGAGAGGTGTCAGAACCAACACCACTGCATCACTGAGATGTTCTGGTGGCGATTAGCGGGATTGGACAATAGCAGGCAGGTGGTTCTATTGTAATGGCTGACTGGTGACCGCTTATAGCGGTAACTGTGACAGGCCTCCTGCAGGATTACAGCATCACTGCGCACTACGCATCTCCGGCAGGGCTGCAGCCCCTCCAGCCGCTGGAACCAGTAAACAAACAAACAAACAAATAAAACAACAACAACAACAAGCAGCCTTACCGTGATCACCACGGTGTTGTCGTCTTTGAATTTCGGGATGTATTTGTCTCCTCTGGTGATCTCGGCCTCGTTCAGAGGCCTGAAGCGACACATGACTCTCACCCCGCACTCTGACTCATCCATCTCCGGTTTTGTTTACACCAAACAACAACAAGTAAACAGGTCCGTCTGGGAGCAGGGCGGAGCCCACACGGAGCGCAGGAGACCCTCTGGCGATGCGTCCAGGCCCAGGGAAGAGGTTTTCTGTCCCTCCTGGTTTCCACAAACTTCAGAACCCTCCGATGTTTTAGGCTCCGGGTATCGTCGCGTGCTTCATGGTCAAACCGGATCGGACGCGGCGCCGCGTCCCGGACTGAGGCTCAGACTCCGGTGTGCAGGTGTCATTCAACGGCGGGGACTCATCCGTGTTTGTGTTCCCTACCGGATGGGGGAGCCGGTCCACAGACGCAGAGGAGACTGCATCGGTCGGAGGCGCGCTCCCGGGAGCAATGCCGAGGCGCGCGTCCGTGCGCTGCATCAGCACCACCATCAGTCCCGCGCACGTGCACGTCAGAATTCTTCATCGATAGGATAAGAATACATTTGTGATGAACCAAAATAATAATAATCATAAAAAAGGATGAATTTTACGGCTTTAAATAGTAAGAAGTTATAATTTGGTTACTAATTAGAGGTTTATGATTTATTTATATTTGACTTCCGTTTCTTCAGAGATCACGTCTTTTTTAATTTCCACTCTTCTTAAAACGTCTGTATTATGTTTTTAGTTCAGATGATCAATAACAAAAGTAGAGTTGAAAATAAAATAAAATATATAAGATTAGCCCCTCCCCCTCGCAAACTGAAACATTTACACTTAATATTAAAGCTGTTATGTTTTTAAATCGTCCATTCTATGTGATTATAATAGATTAATTATATATGAACTATAATCATAAACATTATTAGTAGTACTGTTAATTTTAATAATAGACTTACTTCATATATAATTAAGTTTATATAAATATATATTATATATTATATATAGATAGATATATCTACATATACTGTGTATATATATATATCTACATATATGTATATATATACATACATATATCGAGATATATATGTATTTTTACGGTATATGTAGATATATATTATATATATTTATATATATCTACATATATATGTATATATACTATGTGTATACATATGTATATATATATATACGTATATATATATATGTATATATATTTATTGATGTATCGATTATGTACGTATTTAAAAACAGTGATTTTGTCCTGATGTTGATGCTGGTAGCAGGAAAAATGAATGAGCAGAAAGATCTCTGATCCAGTTGGGTGTTCCCGGTCTGCAGTGGTGGGTACCTGCCAAAGTGGTCTGAGGAAGAACTGGTGAACCGGGGACCGGGTTCTGCACGCCTCAGGCTCGTTGATGTGTGAAGTTAAGACCTCAAGAGCAACTGGAGCACAAATTGCTGGAAAACTTTGGATAGAACGACGGTCAGAACACGCAGTGACATCAAAATGTGCTGAGTAATGGACCGCAAACCAGTCGGAGTAGCGTCTGGCCCCGGTCCACTGCACGTCAGCATCAGTCCTGAACCACAGAGGAATCGAAGAAGGTCGCCTGGTCTGATGAATAATGTTTGCTCGTCACTTACTTGGCAAAGAGATGCGGCCAGGATGCATTGTGGGAGGAAGGCATGCCGGAGGAGGCAGTGTGATGCTTTGGTCAATGTTCTTCCGGAAACTCTGGGTCCTACTAATGGCAGCGGCCTCTTCCAGCAGGATGATGCTCCCCGACTCTCGAGGTATCGGGGCGCCGACTCGGCCTCGATTCCGCTGGACTAACAAGCAGTTTTGATGGCAAAAGGAGGGGACCCAGACAAAACGAGGCAGGTGGTCATAATGTTATGGCAGATGGGCGGGTCATCCTTTTATCCTTTAATGGTCACTAATCCCAAGTGAGAGCACTTCCAGTTGAATAATTCATTTAGTAGATGAAGTTCCAGGTGTGTTCTGCTCTCCGTCCACCAGAGGGCGCTGTGCAAACGCAGACTTTTAAAAAAAAGAAATCATCTCGACTTCTTCTGAGGTTTTATTTCATTATAAAAAGGGGGAGAGGGGACAAAACACGACAGGACAGATTGTTCAAGTAAGAGTGACCATGTTTTTTAATATCTTAAACATCTTGTGCAACATTGTTCCAAATGTTACATCACTGCATGACCTGTAATGTTTCACAATATTTACAAAAGAAATGCTGCTTACGTCAAACCTTTAAAAAACAAACAAACAAAAAAAAAACCTAAATAATGGACTCTGACAAAACTATCCCTAGCCCAAATTAACGCGCAGAAAAAAAGAAAAGAGCAATCAAGTGCACATCATACTTCACGCATGTCTATTTTCTGTTAAGTATATATTAGTGGGGAAAATATATACTTAATTATGAGTCGTAAAAATAAAATACTGACAACAGGACCGGCAGAGAGGAGCGGGTGATAAAGGAAATGTAACATCACTCAAACGTCACACACAATCTCAGGCGGTAAGAGGAGGAGAAGAAAAGAACACACACACGGCAAAAATAAAAAAAATTAAATAAAAGGTTCTGAAGTCCGGATCAGGTATAAGGTGAAACCGATCCAGAGCACATGGGTTCCCAACAGGAGATCGGGTTCCTGCATGTCATTGCACAAAAAAATGGAGGAGGGAAAGGCGAGGCAGAATGAACTTTACCCGAAGAGCACCGCTTCTCCACACCGAACGTCACATTTTGAAAATGGCGAGGGGAGGGGGAGGGGGAGGGTTCCCTTGCCATGGGTTACAGTAAAAGTTCTGGAAGGTGTGCAGTCGGAACAAACGGGGACGTTTTGAACCAAATATTTTGACGCTTGAGAACATGGATTGATGTGAAATGTGTGCGTCTTCCAACACGTTGGACATTTTTGGTCAAAACTGACACCAGCGCTTTTTCAAAGTGTCCTTGAGTTCTGCTGTGAGCGCGGCTAAAAAATAACTTAAAAAAAAGAAAAAGGAAGCGAAAACCGTTAGAAAATACAGTACAACTGAAAGATTCTTAAAATAGTGTGCACATCCACAAAATAAGATGCGCTTGAAAACGGTTTACGTCGAGTTTGAGGCTCCTCTGCTCATAAAATTCTGTTTTACTTGAATGTGCTGAAAAAGTATTGGACCCCCTCCTGGTTCCTCAAACAGAACCAGCTCAAAACTAAATTTAACCTAAAAGAAAAAGAATGAACACGACCAAAAAAAACCCCAAACAGTTGTACATGTATTTTATTTATTGAACCAAAAAGGTTCTCCTACACCAGCTGGGTCTGTTTGAAATAGGCTCCGCCCCCCTCAGAAACTAAATTCTAATAACCAAAACTTCCTCTCGGAGAACGGTGAAGGCTCTTTCACGGAGTCGCAGAAGATCCAAAGAGAACATCCGATGAGCTGAAGGCCTCGCTCGCCTCATTAAAGGTCAGAGGTCACGGCTCCACTATTACAAAAACACCTGGCATAAAATGACACCCCAGCACTGCCGACCCAGATGAACATTAAGGTCTGAATTTACACACAAACCACCTTGATGACCTTCAGAGCTTCTTGGAGAATCTTCTCTGGACTGATGAGTGTAAAAGTTGACCCGTTTGAAGACGGGGGTCCCGTTCCGTCTGGTGGAAACCAAACACAGGATTCCACCAGAAGAACATCGGTCCTACGGTCCAACATGGAGACGGACGTGGAACATTCTGGAGATGATCTGCTGCTTCTGGACCGGGACGTGAAACATGGATTTTGCTCTCTAGCAGAAGATTCTGAAGGAGAATGTCGGGTCGTCAGTCAGTGAGTCCACCTCTGAATGAGTTCAAAGGAATCAAATCTGAGCTTTGGAGCCTCGTGTCAAAGTTTGGACCCTTAAAGATCCCAAATCCTCCAGTGTGGCTGCAGCGACGCGGTTCTGTAAGGAAGAGTGGGCCAAACTTCCATAGGAATGACGCCAGGAACGGACCTCCAGTCATCAGGAGTGTCTGGCTGCAGTTCAGGGGGGGTGAATACTTTTTCACACGAGGGATTTCAATATATATATATATATTATATAAGAAACGCAGATCCGACAGAGTTTAGTTTGAGACGAGGATAAAAAATAGGAGAAACCAGAAGAAGGTCCAAAACCTTTTTTTTGTTTCAATGTTGGACTTTAAGAAAAACATCAAAGAACCTCTTGGTAACAGAACCAGATGATTCATGAGACACGAGTTGATCTTCGTTGTGGACCGGTATATTGCACTTAATAACTCTGCAGGCTTTGATCTGGAGGAGCAGCTGTGTGTGTGTGTGCGTGTGTGTATGTGTACACATATGTATATACGTGCGTCTGTGTACATCTTTGTGTGTATACGTGTGTTTGTGTGTGTAAGTTTATGTATGTTTGTGCGTGTACTTGTGTGTATGTTTGTGTACTTGTTTGTATGTATGTGTGTACTTGTGTTTGTGCGTGCACGTGTTTATATGTAAGTGTGTACTTGTGTATGTGTTGGTTTGTGCGTGTACTTGTTTGTATATTTAAGTGTGTACGTGTGTTTATATGTATGTGTTTGTGTACGTGTACTTGAGTATATGTAAGTGTGTACTTGTTCATGTGTTTGTTTGTGCGTATACTTGTGTGTATGTAGGTGTAGTTGTATATGTGTGTGCGTGTACTTGTTTGTATATTTAAGTGTGTACTTGTGTATATGTGCGTGTACGTGTGTTTATATGTATGTGTGTACGTGTGAGTATATTAAGTGTGGACTTGTGTACGTGTGTTTATATGTATGTATGTGTGTATATGTACGTGTGCGTACTTGTGTATATGTGTGTTTGTGCGTGTCCTTTTGTGTATATTTAAGTGTGTACCTGTGCGTTTGTGTTTATGCGTGTACGTGTTTATATGTAAGTGTGTACTTGTGTGTATATGTAAGTGTGTACTTGTGTGTATATGTAAGTGTGTACTTGTGTGTATATGTAAGTGTGTACTTGTGTATGTGTGTTTGTGCGTGTACGTGTGTTTATATGTGTGTGTGTATATCTGTGTTTATATGTACGTGTGTGTGTGTGCGTGCGTGTGTGTGTATATCTGTGTTTATATGTACGTGTGTGTGTGTGTGTGTGTGTGTGTTCCACCTCTGTGTGTCAGAGTTGTTTTTAAGACGTATCGGGGAAGGACGTTCAAACTCTGACATCTCGTTGTGCTCAAACTGCGTCTGCAGATATTCATAAATAACACGGCCCCGGAGGACAAAAGCAATAAAATCCGTGACAGAATCCCGCGGAACCTCGCCGTTAGCGTTTCCTGCAGCGCCCCGTTCTTAAATAAGAGGGGAGAGGACATCTGGAGCGGTCACATGACCCGCCGCTTGTTGAGAGAACAAAGAAGAGAAAAACACATGTACACATTTAAGGCTCGAGTTCTCAACTCTCGGTAGTATTATTGCCATCAAGCATATTTGTAAAGCTCAAAAAATAAATATGGAGTACTGTACATAAATAATTTACATCAATAAGTAAAAAAAAGAAACAAATCAAAACCAAACAAAAACACAAAAAGAAAAAAGGCCTCTGGAACGAGAAGAGGCCGCGTTAGTTTTCCTCCTGACCATCTAGTCGCGCTTTTTCTAGCCTAAAGCTAATCGACGAGGCCAAAAGGACTAAATTCAAGAAGAACGGCTTTGCAACGACCGTCAGAACGCCAGCGAGACCGCCGAATGACCGCACCCATCGACGCCGTCTGTTGATGTTGCAGGAAAAATCCACCCACAAGCCCTCAGCAGTGATTTCCTTGCGTTCGAGGCCGCCGCCCGTTTCACCGCTCCAGTTATACACTCTCTAAAAACAGTCTTATTTAAAAAAACACGAGTTAGTACCGAAGTTCAAGCATGATAAGAAGGAGAAGGGAATACCGCGAAAAACGCTCAGTGAGAAAGGTGTTCACGGGCTTTTATCAGTAAACGGGTTTTTAGAGTAGATGTTAAAAAAGTGTCTGCAAAACGTTAATAAAACAGGAAGTGGGCGTTTTTTTCAAACCTAAAAACAGGACGTGTCTCGTTGATTTCGGGAAATATGTGATTATTCTGGATTTGATGCAGGTGACTCACATCTGTGAGGGTGTGGGAGGTCTTAGCGCCCGTGTGGTTTGTGTTACGGGACAGGTGAGGAGGACAGAAAAACCCGGATCAGTAGACTTGAGGAAACCCGATTACCATCTGATTTCATAAAAGACCTCTCGTCCATCTCGGCTGTAGTTCCTAAAATTCAAAAATTCTAATATTTCATGATGATTCAAACCTAAAACGCGAGATTTGTGACAAAATGTTTTTGTTTTGTTTTTTAAAAAGAGGGAGTAATGTTGACCGGGGGGGGCGCCGGTCCATCCGTCCATCTCCTGGTTCTTCCGTTTTTGTTTTCAGACACAGACATTGAAATGAGTGATTTTTATTTTAAGAAACAAAAATCAGAATTGTAAAACATGGGGATTTCTTTTTCATGACCACAGAAGGATGAAAGAAATGTTAAAAAAAGAAAAGAAAAAAGGATTGATTTTTATTTTTAGAACTAGATTATGAACTTTTAAAGACAGAGAAATGTGAAAAAGTGAATTTTTTTTTTTCCTTCTTTTTCGAGCCCAGATATGGTTTGTTTATGAACGCAACAAAGATGGCGGTACTCATGAGAGGGAGCGTTTATTACAAAGTGGTGTGAAGGAGATGGGCGTGTCCTCACCGCCGCTCTCGTCTGCATTACTTTGTTTACTCTCATGAAATACGTCGGCAGCTCTGATGTTGAATTCGTCTGATTCTGAACGCTGACCCCCCCACACCATCCAGCCACAACGTTACCACCGGCTACTGGTTCTAATGTTGTGGTTGATTGGTGCAAAGTATCGCTTATCATTTGTTTTCTGCTGATCTGTTTTTCTTCCCAAAGCCACATTACAAAACGAAAATCAAACCTTTTTAAATTCCTTTTCATCACTCTTTGGTCAACAAAAGGAAAAACACCTTGTCTTTTAATTTCAGCTTTCTCATTATCTACATTATGGACCGGTGCCGGTCCACTCCCGACACCAGACCCCTTCAAGCGGTTTCAAAAATGCCTGTTGGTGGATTTTTCCTTCAGCCGAGGGACTTCCTTTGGTCCGCCGGTGGAAACGATTCCAGTCGGCGGACCTGGCGACGGCGCAGATGAAGGTTTGGCATCTGCTCGGAGGAACACTGAAGACTCTGCCGGTAAAGTTCATTCTGTTCAACGCTTGGGCCGATGGGAAGTGACTTTCGTAACGGAGAACTCGTATGCTAATGCCTGCTGTTCCCTTAAAAAAACAAAACAAAAAAAACAAAAAACAAAAAAAAACAAACAGCACGTCTTACAGTCCGTCATATAAAAGCTTTAGGTTGTATTCGTTATTCATCCTATGCGTGCGGCGTAAGCGGCCGCGGTTCTGAATAGAAACCAAGACATTGGTTCGCTTCTGCTTTGATTTTGTACAATAAAAGATAAAATGTGCATTAGGTATGCTTGTACGCGACATTGTACAATATTTACATACATTTCTTAATAGCATGAAATTTCAGGATTATCTATATACATATTGAAAATGTATCAGAAATATTTGGACTGTCTATTTTTCTTAAATATGTAAGGTAATGCTTGTAGCGTTTTTTTGTTTGTTTTTTTTACTAACTTATACTAGAAAAAAATAGTTAATTCAGTGAGCTGTAGACAAATTGTTTTTGATGTTTTTTTCTTCTACGTGTTCTTGTTCTTTTGTTTACTCTACAGTTGAAACTGCGTTGGCGAAGGGAGGTTCCAGCACCTTCTGTAGTCCGTCAGTGTAGTCGGTGGAACCGCGGTGCTCCGCTCAGTCCACCTGTAGCACCGGTTGAGGGAGCTCAGGTCGCAGCGCGGCCGAGCGGACCGAGTCTCCGAAGGCTTTGAGGACGTTCTCGGGCCGGCACATTCAATGTTATCTGGATATCTTCCTCCTCTTGGGTTTGGGGAGCTTCACCTGACGGTCCCTCGACGGGATCTGAAGGGAAACGGCACTTTAGAGAGAAAAAGGGGAGGCGACACTTTGCGAGGCGTTGTTTGAACACTCACCGTGCCCGACATCTTATCCAGCTCGCTCATGGCCTCATGGATAGCAGCTTCCAGGTGATTATTCAGTTTCCCCGGTCTGCTGGACAACAATCACGTTATTTACTGACGGGGATTACAACGTCACATCGGCAACAACAACCGTAACACTCGCCCCGACTGACTGATATCTCCACGCGTTGACTTCTTCTACTTCCAAAAGCCTCGGTCTTTGACTGCCATGCTGTGTTCACACGCTTAATTTATGCGAAAGGTCCCATTAGCGAGGAAAATGTGAACTATTAGAGTAGAAAACGACGTATAGAAGATAGATCCCCTCGAGTCGACTCATACGCACCAATCTGGACTAAATCGTACCAACGGTTGAGAAACTATGGTGCAAAAACTTTGAGATAAAGTTGCTCTTCATGGCGGAAGGGATGGAATCAGAAAGACGATACATGAAGTAGCGTTGGAGTTATCGTGTTAACAGGAAGGACGCAGTAGGAAGTGAACAGTGAAAATTAACATTTAGCGTGAACACAGCGTCAGGAACGTTTTTATGTGGCTGTGTTATGATGTCAGCAACAAATGGACTGAACTAACTTCATCCCAACCAAAATCTGCTGCGGCTGAACCACGAGTTAGTTTAAAACAAATAAATACTCAGGATCCCCCACCACAGGTACAAGTCATTGAAAAAAAAAGAAGACAAAATGCTATTTAAATGAATTTGTTATTTACAATTCTGAAAAAAGACAGTTAAGTTTAAATGGAAAAAATGTAATTCTTATCATTTCTAAATATCAAAAAGCATCATCTTTCCAGTACATGGAGGATGAGAAGTTAAGGCTTTTGGAAATAATGCTGAACAATTTGAGCCTCATCTGAGACCAAACCCTCCCAGAGCGGAAACAATGTTCAGTTTGACTTACTTTAGGCCTCTTTTGGCAGCTCGGTCTAGTGCCTCTAAGTCGTGAGTTAGTGTTTTCAGCTTCTCTGGCTCCACCTGGAGGGAGACAGGACCATCAGTTCATTCAGGACTGGTTCGTGACAGAATGAGAGTTTCCTTCCAGCCCACTAAAGAATGACGCTGAATTATTGCAAAGGTGAATTCTGGAGTCCCTTCCTCTATTCTGATTTAACGGGTCAACTGTAAATTTGTTTCATGGCCAGGGAGCAAAAAAAAGCCAATTAAATTCATGTCATAACAGGTTTTCGATTGGAGAAAAATTTAGTTGCATTTACTCTTTCATCTTGACTTTATAGTTGACGTCTTACCTGCACCGTAAAATGATTTACTCTACTCGACTGAACCTTCAATAGTACTTCTTTTTTGGGCACACAGCTGCCTGCTTAGTTTGTGAAATCTCTTGCACCAGGTGTCTAATCTGAAAAGTACATGTGGCAGGTAAAACACCGACAGGTGGTCAAAACTGGATTTCTCACCTTAGCCTGCTCCCGTAACTGCATGGCAGCACTGTGCACTTGTTCCTCCCCGGCAAGCTTGGCAGGCCAAGGTGGGAAGCCCTTCAGCTGGCCCCAGACCAGCTCTCCCATGTTGAATGTCCTGGAGCGGTAGTGCAGCAGCTCTGAGGAGGGCGAGTCCGGCTGCCGCAGGTCCTCCTCGCTGCTCAGACTCTTAGTGTCCGATGGACTGGGCACCATACCGTTGAAGTGGCCGTTATAGTGGCTGTAGTCTTTGGCTGTGGCCAGCGGTCCCTCCAGGCTCGTAGAAGAGCTGGGCGACTGGTCGTCCCCTGTCAGCTCCTGCCGCGGGGGACCAAGGACCTCTCCGTAACCCCGTGTGTTAAAATGGGGTGTGACACCATTGATGTGGGTGCAGCGCTCCACCTTCTGCTCCAGACGTTCCTTGTAGTTAGCAGGTGTCCGATTACAGTTGTTGAAGCGGTAGCCGTCATCAAAAAAGGCCTTATCGTGGCCCATGACCAGGCCGTGGTCGTTGGACCCCTCAGTGGGGCAGGGTGGGGCTGGGGCCAGGCTGGCGGGTCGCTCCATGCAGGGACTACTCCTCACTTGAGTCGAGCACTCCAGAAACTCCTCGCCACCCCAGGAGCTGCTGTTGCTGTGAGTTTCAAAGCCTACTCCGTGTTGCATATCCCCATCCCACTGTCCTCTAGGAGTCCCACGGCCAGGAGAGCGGAAGTAGTCGTTGGCCTCGAGGCTGTCTGGAGTGCTCTTCCCGGGATCCAAATTTCTCTGACCTCGTCCCAGCCTCACCTGCCTCGGTCTGGCTTGCTGGGACAAGACCTCATTTTCCTGGTGCCCATGCAGGACTGTGTTAACTGCTTTGGGGAGGTTGACAGGCTCCCCTATGGAGGCAGTAAAGGCACTCATGGCGCTGAGGGCAGGCACTGGACTCGCCTGTGTGGTCCCACTCACCGTGGTGGTAATGGTAACATGCATGCCCTTGCTGGCCGCATCCACTACAGCTCTATAAATGGCGTCCACCGACTCTGGGCCTCCACCAGGGCCCCTCTCAGGGCCCGCTGGAAGCCCCTCGCCCTGGGGCTGTTGCCCTTCACCAAACTGTTGGTGCGACATAATCCCCTGCTGTGAACAGAAAAGCAAGGTCACAACATGACGAAAAATGTTTCATGGAATCTGAAATTCCGCAGAGAGCAGAGATAATTCATGATCCCACCTGGTAGTTTTGGTACAGGCAGGCCATGGCGCCAGGATTGTTGCTGTCTGTATATGGTGGGTTCTCAGAGAAGTGCTGTTGCCCCTGGTAGACTGGATGGGGGCCAACTCCCTGCTGCATGCCCTGGTGGACCTGCTGCTGGTACACCTGACCTCCGCCTGTGCTGACATGATGTTGTAGACCGCCCATACCACAGCCGAGGGAAGTTGGGTTTCCTGCAAAACCAATGGGACAAGTCAACGGATTGGGATCCCTACGCCACATCTAAAAAAGCATTTATTTACATCCGCTGAATAAAATACAAAGAAAAAGAACGAAACCCAAATAATATTATTTTTACCTCCTATAAATACACTGAATTTTTGATGGCTACAAAAACGGCATCTGCAGAGATGTAGGTCTGGTTGGATGTTCCTTCCGTGCAGTGGTTAGAACTTACCAAAGTTGTCT
This sequence comes from Lophius piscatorius, assembly GCA_009660295.1. NCBI lineage: Eukaryota > Metazoa > Chordata > Actinopteri > Lophiiformes > Lophiidae > Lophius > Lophius piscatorius. The sequence continues at coordinate 20,202 of VRLP01001234.1, forward strand.
ACGGAAGGACAACTTGAGGCAACAGGTACCCAAGGCTCATTGATGTGCGCATAAAGCAAAAGTTAGTCAGCGGTGTCTGATCCAACAGAGGGCTTACTTTAGTATAGAGTGATGAAAAAGTTTTTGAAAAGTTGCCAGTCCTGACTGAAAGGTGTCAGAACCCACAGTGATGTCGGTTATATGTCACAGCTTGCTAAGCAGCAAGCTGTGACATATAAACCGGTAAGGGTGGCCATGCAGACCCCTGTCCCTGCTGAAAGCTCCAACAATGGGCACGTCATAATCAGTTTTAAGGAAAGTTCTGCTGGGAAACCTTTGGTCTTGACCTCCCTATAAGAAAATGGCATTTACTAATGGCAGTGGCCTCCTCAAGTGGGATGATGCTCCATGACACACTGCAGAAATAGTTCAGGAATGGTGTGAGGAACACAACAACCAGCTAAAGGGGTTGACTTGGCCTCCAGTTTCCCAGATCTCAATGCAATCCAGCATCTGCTGGAGGTGGAGTCTAAGCATTGATGGGTTGGAGCCGTGTTAGTTGTAAAAGGGGGGAGGCTGATCGATGCGTGCGCTCATATCCTAATGCCAACAATTTAATTCTCCAAGCCTGGTAACAGTTATGATTAGAGAAATTGAAGACACGTAAGACAGAACATGTGTCTCGTCTGAATGAGATAAAGATCATTAAACTTGAACTTTATTCTTGCTAACAAACCTGTTCCTTTCCCTACAGCTCATGCACCAAACAGGAAACACCGTTTTCATCCCTTTGACTCGAATCAGCTCGTCTCACAGGTTGAAAAATCGCCAATAATGTTGTTTTTTTGTGTGCGAATATGATGCAATTAGAAGTTTGCCATTTCCTTCAGGCTGTGGAATCCTGCTCTCTGGAGAGCACATGAGGGGAATTTACTACCTTTTAAAATTCAGTGTTTACTACCAGTTATGGGATGGCAAAGCAGCTCTCTCAACAGAAACATGAAGTTACACAATAACATCTGTTGCACTGATGGGGACGGGACATGTGACACAGACTCTCTTGTTAGTGAAGGACAAAACATGTATGGCAGCACTGAGGCCACAGATGCATCACAGAATGAAGCCCGGCAGCAACATTATGCACACAAAGCCCGGCAAATACAGGACCTGCGAGGCCCCGGCGCTGTCTTTGTGGGTGTGGGTGTGTAAGTGTGGCAACCAGAGCAGCTGGTGCGATGCTACGTCGCTGAAGGGCAGCTGTGTGTGTTCTCCATTTTTCCCCTCCCCTTTTCTTTCTTCCTCCCTCACTGACACCGAGAACCACGGCTTGGCCAAACCCCCTCCCCCCAATTCCTCCCCACATCCTCCGCTACTGCTATGATATAGTGACGGCTGTTGCCGGGGGAGGTTGCCATAGAAACCAAGTGATGATTGGTGGTGCTGTCCACTGCCAGGAAGCTTGTTGGGGGAGTTGGCAGGCTGGATGAGGGGTCGGGTGGTGTGATTTTAGCCTGCTGGGGGGATGGGGGGCAGTCAGCTGGGTTGCAGGAGGTCTGAGGGGGTTACAATGAACTTTGGGGTATTTGGGGGGGGGTTTGCTTGCAGTCTAGAAACAGATGGTTGGGGGTTAATGCTAAAAAGCCACTTATAAAAAGCTTTCATTGCTCTCAGATCCATGTCATCCAAATTAGCTCCAACTATGAGAAAACATAAAACAAAGCCGCCGCAGAGAGGAGAAACATCTACCGTTAAATGTCAGATATATTCCGTGAGCATGAGAGAACTTTTTGAGGGGCTTCCCTTTGAAAGAAAAATCAATGTTGAGTTTTGGGTCAGGATAGGAACCGCAGTGTAGTGTTGATGATTTGCATGCAGGGTGACATTTTTTGCAGTGCTAAGAGCTAACGGCGATAATACACGCTGGATGATAGCAAGACGCCAGTAGTCATGAATTAAATAAGAAATGCATTCAATGTGTTTCTGTGACATGTGAACATTGAGATGTGACTGCTGAGGACGAAGCACACAAAGCAATCGTCACAACAGTGTGAGCATAAGAAGCAGATGGTTGGTCTTTTAATCGATACACGACAGCAGACACATGGTGGTCTACGTCAACAACCAGACCACCATTAAACAGCATTTAGAGGTTAGCAGTGACAGAAGAAACAAGTAAAAACTAGCGTGAAATATTCAGGATCCCCCGCCTCAGATGCATTAAGACATAGAATGGTTTTGTTGCCCTGATTACTTCAAATTTTCGTCACTGAATTTCAGAAAATAACTTAGGTGCCTCTAGTTATGTGACATCATGGCCCTAGTGCCCCTTTGACGTGGCCCAAGTTCCTCTGTGATGTAATAACATGGTTCTAGTGCCTCTTTGAGATGGCTCTACTGCCTCTGTGTCATAGTGTCGTGACTCTAGTACCTTTGTTACATAATGAGGTGGCTGTAGTGACTCTGTGACATAATGACGTGGCTCTAGTGCCTCTTTGACATAGTGTCGTGACTCTAGTGCCTCTGTGACATAGTGTTGTGACTCTAGTGCCTGTAACGTGGCTCTAGTGCCTATTCAGACGTGGCTCTAAGTGCTTCTGTGACCAAATGACGTGGCTCTAGTCAGTCTGCGAAATAATGACGTGGCTCTGGTAGTTCTGAGATAAATTGACGTGGCTCTAGTCACTCTGTGATATAATGACCGTGCCTCTCCAGTCAGTGGACTAAATCGGTTTTTAGAGGGATCACTTGTTGAACCAGCTCTAAACTGGTTCTGCTAACAGCCTGGAACTAGAACCTGCTTAACTTTCGAGGAAAAAAGGGAGCTGCCAATAGAAATAAAAGCATGTCTACCTTCATGAAATATGTCGTCTTAAATTGTTTCTGGAGTCACTTTCAGGGCATCAAAACTAAAAATGCCAGAACTGTATTTGGTAAGATCTGTTTTCAAGCCATCCCTACAGGACCGGTGACCGATCATAAAGATTAACCGACTCCGGACCTGTACAGGTCCACCTGAATTGCAATGACGATGTCGGACAAATCGAGGATAACAGACCACCTGGCCATAATACCAGGTGGCTCGCAGGACATCTTGAGGATGTATCCATTATAAACCATACGAGGGCACAGGGATGCACCTTGAATACATAAACTCGTTGACCAGCCCTTCAGCAGACAAGAGGAAAATGATCTTCAGTGAATTTGAAGGCAGAAAAAAAAGCACAGCCATTCAGATGCACATAAACAGAACACTACATACTGTAATATACAGACGTCACAGATGTGAGCACACACTCACAGGTCTAAACCGTCATTAAAGGCTTCACTCTGGTCTCTATTCAGGGCCTATCGTTTCTATAGCGACTGGCTTACTGAGCACCCTATCAAGGGTGCTTCCCTTAAAGCGTGATCCACATCCCATTTCCATCTTCTTACACCACTGACTGATGCTAGCATACACATAAAACAAAAGAGAAACACTGGCTGACTGACAATTAGCCCGGGCGTTCAAAGGCGAGAGTGCCCACTCATTAGCTCGAGAGATATTGGAGGGGCCCCGACTGTCTGGGCTTTATCACCCAAATCCTTTAGTTTTTAGTCAAATCATTACCATCTTCATCCAGACATCAGCTCGTCACGAGGAAGGGAACAAAATTCAATGTCACCTAATTATTTTTCTGTTTCATGATGCAAAACTTACGGGAATTGATAAAGCAATGAAACGTTATTAACAGAAATATGTTCCATCTATAAAATAAAAGTAGGGACATGGATTACATTTTTTTCTTACAAGTTTTATGAAAACATTATCCATAATACAACCATCATCTATAATCTGCACTAATAATATATATTATCTATAGATAGACAGTCTATAGAACCACTCCAAGAGACTATCTTAAGTTACACGAGGACATCACTGCACTGAAATAAGGCATTTGTTTGTTTAACAACCAGAGTAACTATCTATATTCCTGTAAGAATTTCCACAGGGACTTTAAAATGCAGAAAATCAGCAAGACATACTGGCCTTTCATCAAACATAACATGTATGAGGTTGTATTGTTTGCAGATAAGTCTCACCTTTACTGGAGATGGTCTGCGTACAGCCTCCATCAGCACCTCCATGTGGCATCAATACCATATTAGTCCGCCCCATACCATGGATGAGGTTCTGCTGTGACGGGTGAGGGCCAGGATGGGACAACGGTGGGGGGTTAGTGTTAGGGCGTCCAAGTGGCATGCTGTCAGGACCTATAGGGACACCTCCTAGTCCTAAAGGCCCACAGTTACTTATGGAGGAGGCCTGCATCTGGGCCATCATGTCAGGAAACTGGCCAGGACGAGAGCCCAGATGCCCCCCAGAGGTGTCCATGTTCTGGCACTGCTGCATGCCATCTCCTGTACTCCGCAGCCTCTGCTGAGCTAGAAGATTCTGCTGAGGGCCACCGGGGACCATACCTGTGTTGTCGTTGTAGTGTAGCTGTGCAGTGCCTTGAGGACCAGGTCCTGGGCCGGGGTTAAGAATTGGACGATGGCTGTTCCCAGCCATGTTATGGGAGCTCTGACAGCTCATGGACTGGAGAAGCTGGGCCATGGAGGTGTTTGGGGGAAGGTTTCCAAGTCGGCCCACTTTTCGCAGCTGCTCAGTGGCACTGGGCCCAGGGATGTGGGGTCCACCCATGCCTCGTTTGTTAAGCATGTTGTAGACCATGTTATTACTGACGTCATGATTTACAACAGTGCCACCAGATGACTGCCTCCGTTTGCGCATGGGGTCCCTCTGCTGGGCCATGAGCTTGTCCCTCAGAGCCGCCCTCCCACTCTGGCCCTCAGTAGTGTTGAGCAGCATTGTGGAGTTTGGTGGGAGCATTGGGTTTAAAGTGCTGTGTCCTTCCATGCTTCGAGGGCCACTCATAGAACCAGGGTGCCCGACACCTCCTCCATTGCCTCCGCCACCCATGCCCATGCCCGTCATACCAACACCACCACCAGCCGGGCCAGCAGTACTGTTGCCAGCAGCGCTGAGTTTGTTTTGATTTGCTAGCTGTGCTTTGGCTGCGGCTGACAAAAGACTGCTGGCAGGGAAGGAAGCGGCATTCTGTTGGTTAAGGATCTGATTGAGCGGCATTCCCAGCAGTCCTGGGTGGCCCTTCTGAGAAGTGCTTGGGGTTGCCAGAGAAGAGGATGAAGAGGAAGAAGATGTGGGCGAGTACATGGGATTGCTATGCTGCTGGGTGACAATGGAGTTTCCCATTCCCGTCAGCAGCTGGGAGTCTTTGTACTGGTAGTGTGGGTCCGTTCTGGTGGAAGGGCTGGAGGGCATAGCTGGCTTGGGAGATCCCATAGCTGACCTAGGGGAGCGAGGAGGGACCTTCATGGGGCCACATGGGGCCTGGTGCCCAGAGGGCATTGCAAAGCTTCCATGGTCAGAGGAGGTGGAGGACGAGCGAGAGCGATGAGGGGAAGCTTCCATTCTACCATGGGTAGGTCCGGCCATGTGGACAGGGGAAGTGACCGGGGATGGGGATATTGAGGAGGACGGACCCCCCTGTTGAGTCCTCTGAACATGGCCGCCATGGCCTACAGGGCCAGACTTCACTGTGGGTAAAGGTAAGTTGCTAGGCAATGGAACAATGACGGGTGGGGGTATGTTTACATTCATCATTGGTACCTGAGAGTGGATGTTCGGTTGGAAGTTGGAGGTGTTGATGGGTGGTTGGGTTACTGGCTTGTTGGGTATGGGGTCCAGGATGCCTAACGGGTCTTTTTCAGAGGTCAATTGCCGTTTCTGCAGAGCACAGGATGGTGGTATGGATGGAGGTGGGACAGGATGCAAAGGGGGCTGTGTTTTATGGTGAAAAGCTGCACGGGGCATATCCATACCGGGGGGGAAGTTTCCCCGAGGCATGTTCATGTTCATGACAGGGCTTTTGGCAGTGGCCGTCGGAGAGAGGGGTGTGCTAGTCCTCCCTGTCATGGCGCAGGATGGCTGACCCACATGTGGGCCGTGGAGCATTACACTAGGTGGTGAAAGAGGTGTCCTGGTGTTCCCGTGAATGGAGGCGGAGCCAGGACTGCCAACTCCAGGAAACCCACAAGGATTGTTCCTTGGAAACCCTTCAGGGCTGCCTAGAGTGTCTGCACTGGGAGAATGTGAGCCATCTCCATACAGTTTAGCACTGGAGGGAGGTGGACTCAACATGCCGCCATATCCAACTCGGTAAGGGGATTTGGGGCCCGGCTCCCCACTGCCCAGCCTCTGCGGCCTTGAGTAACTAGAGTAGAGCTCTGGCTGTTGCGCCCCTCCCATATCTTGCAGCGTATACAGCCTATGCTGCTGTTGTCCAGCTGCAATCATCATCTTGAAGGGATTCTTGCAGTCGGTGCCAACAGCATTGGGCAGTCCATCGTGGGGTTTAGTCCTTATTGCTCGTTGAGTCGTCGAATGTGCAGCGACCACAGATGATGAACCTTGAAATGACGGACATTTGAGTTAAAATGAAGTCAACACTTCGCAAAATATTAGACAGGAAAGGAAAGTCAATGATAACTTAACACTACAGCGGCCATCGAAGCATAAAAACAGAAAACTACCAACCAGTTTAGCTCATATTATGGAAAAATTTTACCTACAGCATATCTGCTGTATGCTGTAGAACACCGAGGCACATGGTGCCGGTGTTCTTTCAGTTGAGGCAATCCCTAATTACTCCACTCCCTCCTTCACATCATTCTACACGTGTCTAAGGAATTCTATCAAACCGTAACATTGATATTTTGAGTTCAACTGGGATAAAGCCAGTGGATGTAACGTGTTTGTTGCATTCACTCTTCTATAATTATTTAATTGAAGCCGTCATTATTAGCTGTTTAGATGTGCTCGTACCTCTGCTTGGACTGGTCAGTGTCAGAGGAGGATGTGTCTCCATGCTCCTGTGCAGTGTGGCCACGGCCAGAAGCTTCCTCTTGTGAATGCAGAGTTTGGTGACGTCTTCGTCTGCTTTCACATCCTCCGCCGTCCTTTGCTTGACGGCTGCCCCCGGGTCGAAGTTAAACACCTGAGTAAGGAGATTGCGGGATTTGAACGTAGCTGTTTGTGTTTTTGGTCCAACAGGTGGTGCTACGAAGACTGAATGTTTACATTATGGGCCAAGGACAAATATTTTTTTATAGTGTTTGTAGTGAAGTGTAGTGGAAGTTGGGGCAAGAGAGATCTTCAGAGGAGGAGGAAGGTAAAGTGGCTTAGGTCCAGTTTGTTTTCATATCTAATCTTTAATTAGATCAAGATCCCAGATTTACAGGAAACTTACAGATAACTTATGCGTGGGAGCCACAAAGACTCATAGCTTATTCATCAAAGATATGGATACCAAACGCAGAGAGAAAGCTACAGGTTGAAACCCTCGTCTCCCTTGAAAAGCCAATTTCAGGGAAATGTGGAAAGGCGGTGAGAGGAGAGTGCTATGGATTTGGGGTGTTTACTTCTTTATTCAAACATAAATAATAGAGTAGGGAAGTCAACATTTTCCTAGACAAGACGATATCAGACTGTCCCTGGGCCTGACCTGACAGACGTGTTGTGATGGGTACAAATTTAGCTTCCAGAAAGATAATCGGTCTGATTACAACATGAAATGTGAGATAGCGGTCACCTCACAACACCCAGACATTTCTAGTTTGGTCCTTCATAGAGATCTGAGCAGAGAGATTGGAATCCTTTCATATAAAGCACGTTCACTTCTGAACTGGTACCAAACGATACCTTCGTCAACACTTTAAGCTATTTGTATTGGCTGAATGTTAGCTAGTAAAAATACCAAGCTAACATGGTCTGTTTGTGAAAAATAGCCCAATTTATATCCAACAACTCCCCAGAAAGGCTAATTCATTACGTGATGATCATGATGAAGTTGTTATTGGCTCACATGATGTTTTAATGGAGGGTTCAAAGCACCATAAATGACAGCCTAACATTAGCTTCAGCTTCCGCAGACGATCTGGCTTGTGCTTTCCATAATATTTAGGCCCCATTTACACAACAATTTTGCTCAAATGGAAAACCTTTTCCTTTTCATTATTAAAAAAAAAGTATTTCATTCGCACAACAAAAAAGGACTGAAAACAGTGCAGTACGAATGCCAGGCCAGTGGATGGTGCTACTGTGTCTTTAGTTCGTTGATGCAGTTATCAGTACAGCATTTCATGAGCTTATTCATCGAATACATCTAAAAACGTACAATTAAGAAGCTTAAAAGTATCAAGAATGCAGAATCATTTTTTTTAATGGAATTATGAGTTAAAATGTTAACAGTGACTTACATATACCGCCAGGGGGATGTAATGGTTTTATCCCAGAATTAACATGCAGAGAAGGGTATAGAAGAAGTTGTTAGGTATGTTATTAGCGCTAGAAACGTAACATCAGTAAATGTGGAATGAAGAAATGTGAGTTCCCGTCACTTCTTATGTAAGTTAAAGCTTAGTCCCAACATTTCAATGCTGAAACCTGGGACAGACGTTTGTTAGATTACGTTAGCGCATAGCTGCAACCATTTGACCAGCTTTCCATGTTGGAGGTTAAGGAAGATTAAGAGGAGATTTTGATGGATGAACTGGAAGCCTGCATAGAAGGAACTGTGGATTTGGACGAGTGTTTCTCGGTTCCGACAAAGTTTGTTCAGTAAATGTTGAATGAAGTAACGTGAGCTTCGCGTCACGTTTTAAGGAAGTTATAGCTAAGTCCAAAAAATTGGTGTACTAACCCTTATTAAACATGCCATTTTCACAGCCTTCAAATTAATTGTGTTTTGCGAGTTTTCCCGGCAACGGTGACGTTTTCAATGGATAAAGTTCAAAGAAAGGTCAAACCACAATAGAAAGTATTTTGAAAACTGCCCCTTGGTGTTGGACCAGGTGTTTCCTAAGGTTAGATGTGATGTCTTGGCTGACTATTTTACAGATATAGGAGGGAGTGTTGTCTGCATCGAATTTAGAAAAGTGCAGCCACACTTGGTAAAGGGTGAGAAAGCCTCTCTTTCTCGACTTTTAGTTACTGCGTCACTCAGATGCACTCCAGGAGTACGTAAATTTGGCACTGACTGATTCACCGTGAACCACTGCTCAGTTGTTTCAATGAACTTCAGTTTAAACCGTTAGAAAGAAAAAAGAAAAGAAAAAAAGAGTTCGGAACCCCGACAGTCTGAGCAAATGAATGGAAGTGGAGAACCACGTCATGCCGTTCTCTCAGGACATTTTTACACCATGTCTAAATGCGTAAACTTGTCGCAATCCTTTTAACATAAAAAAAATAAAATAAAAAATGTATCAGCTTGTCAAATGTGGCTTTCACCTTTTGTTTTTGGCTCTTTAGAGCATTTACTCCTCGCAGACCTTCCTCTCCTTCCGAGATGCAGGAGCGAATGTCAAACAAGTTACGTGTCCCATCTTGAGGCCAGGACACGAACAGAACTGATTGTCTGTCCTGGATTAAAATACCATCTACTCTGAGTAGGAGCTCAGCCAGCACTCAGTGACCGTGAACTGCAGCGGGAGTAAGTTAATGAGGATTTTAAATATTAAATTAAATGCTTTCAATGTTGATGACGGACTCAAGAAGACAAGGACGGGAATAAAAAAAAAAAAAAAAAACAGACTAAAATGAAGCCTGAAATATCTTCACTTGCTCTCCTGCTAGAGAAAATCTACTCAAGAAAGAATACATTTTTAAGGTTTAAACTTTATTTTAGCCTCAAAGAAAAGACATGACTTCTACAGAAATACCAGCGGATGATGTTGGCTGTGATTGACAGTTTTTAAAACAGCATTTTGTTTTGAAGAACGGGACTTCGATCTTCGGGTGGCCGCCGTACAATCTCAGCCCTCCTGCTGCGTTGTAAACGAATCAGACCCAATAATTACCTTGTGGAGGATGAGTGGGCACTCCAGGCCGCATTTGCAGGTCCCGTCCATCAGCAGGTAGGTCTTCACCTGCTCCAAGCTGGACAGCAACGAGCCGCTGGGACTGCACACAGAAACCAGAGTCAGACGTGACAGTCCAGAACACTAAGACCTCCTTTAGAGGATTTGATGCTGCAGCACTGTGCGGTTTTGCATTCGGATGCGGTGCAAGCTCCCATTATTCATAACATTAACATTTAACCAAGCGTTTTATGTGGAAATTTTATAAATGTATTACTGTGGGAGGAGAGAAACTCTCTCCCACCGCAATGATTTTTTTTTTTAACATAGTTAAGCATCTTCTTGAGACGGGTGGAGCTGCAGGTCTGACGCGACTGCAAACATGAAAACCAACGGTGAAATCCTCCTACTCTAAAGCACGAGCATCGATCCCGCCCATATGAACTAAGAAAACTGTAATTTAATCCTGTGGAGAAGAAAAAAGGCAGAGGGCAAGAACAAAAGGATGATTCAGGTGTACATTATGATTTATCTTTTCCGGTCAATTTTTCTGTTTTTGTGCGGGAAAGCAAGAATATACATTTTAGGTTGTGGTAGTGATTTCATAAAAGTACCTTTAAGGCAATCGGTGAGTTTCTCCTCGGTGGGATCAGACAACACGGACCAGCTTTCACTCCCTATCTGCATCAGTGAGCTTTGGGAGCCCATGACCCTCTCATCGGTTCACCAGTTGTCCTTCGCTATGCCGCGTTCACACCAAATGCGTGTCTTTTGCATAATGCACTTCCGTAAAAATTGAGGAGAATGCGACGTGAATCCCGTTCAAGGTGAATATTGTCAACTCAGGCAAGACTTTCGCGTGAAAGCCTTCGGTGAAAAACCTTTCAGCGGTTTGATTAGGAAGCTTACTAGAGCTGCCGGTGTCCAACTCCTGTTTAGCGTTCTCATTCTCACACATGGCAATGTAAAGTAAGCAACTAATGAGGCTTGACAAGAACTGCAGTTCTGGAGATGCTCTGATCCAGTTGTATAGCCATCAGTATTTGGTCCATCTCAAAGTCACTCAGATCTTTATGCTTGTCCGTTTTCCCTGCTTCCAACATCAATTTCAGGATAAAATGTTCACTTGCTGCCTGATATATCCCACCCACTGACAGGTGCCACTCTAATCAACAATCTTACACTTAACGGTCAGCGGTTATAATCTGGTGCTTACCAATTTTGTTTTTCTTGTAGACCTATTTAAAACTGAATGGAGGTGTAGTGTCTTGTTGGGTTTGCCGCCCTAATATATATATTTTTTTCTCTCTAAATTTCTTTGCTTCATGCAAATGGCTTTTTTCTTGATTAAGCTTTTTTAACAGTTTTTAACTGTCCTTTTTTGGACAGTGCCGAAGCAAACTTTCAGTGTAAAGAAGAGGGGCAAATAGAAGTGTGCGGTGACAGTATCAGGCCACGGTCACAGAAGTACACAGGATTCTTTCCAACACCCAAAATAACCCTGACACCAGCCGACTGCTTTAGTTCATTGTGGCTTTTGAAAACACGCGGTGGCGTTCCTTCGTCACCCGGCACACCAACTTCCAGTCTTCGTGACATTACGACTGGTGAAAAAGTTCGACAAATTAGCGAGTTGCTGCTTTGCTGGATGAGAAGATGGGCCTTGTCAAATTTACCTGTCGTTAGAAGAGTACCAGATTTTGGTAATTTTACCTCGCGAGAGGGCTGTGGTTTGTTTGTTCCCCGTTTTATTACAACAGCCTCCAAAAATAGATTTTACAGCCGGAGGATGCCAAACACACGGCAGCCTCTTTCCGGGTGGAGAGGATGATTCCACACTGAATGAGAAACGGTTTCCTATCACAGCCTATCATGTGTGAACCTGTTGGTTTTTCACCGACTGATATCAAATAGACCACAGAGACTCATTAATAATGATTAAATTAATTATTGATTGAGCATGACCTTCACTAGGGGGGGTTACACTTTGATACATTTCTGTTAGTCTGCCTGTTTAGGCGGTAGTTTGTTTGATATCTCGATAAACTTCCTCACAGATTTTGATGTCTGTGTGGATTCCGATTCATCCAGGTATAGGTAATCCATGTGGGTTGAATCCAAAGTAATTTGTTTCTAGAAGCCTCTTGGATGACAGGTGAAATGTCTTCAAGCCAGAACAGAGGTCCAGTTGCTTTGGATTCAACCCACATGGACAGATTTTTATTAAATTTTGAGGATAGATGGCCAATGGAACGAGTGCGAGTTCATTAAACCCGTTTTTTTGCTCGGTATCCAGGAAATGTTTTGTAGCCCAGACTTTGGTTTGTGCTCCCAGAGTAGCCGCCTACTTTCCTCTATTTACTGTTTGGGCCCTAAGATTTCACAGAATCCTCGAAACGTCTTGTTTTCAGGCCAGAGAATACGCTAACCTAAGAGTCCAAAATTATAGATAGTCGAAATTCTTTCTTAGTTGAATAGTTGACTACATATTGATAAATCGACTCGTCGTGGTTTTTCGATACCATCGAGGCGATCTTGCCTTCTGCTTTTGGCGATTGACGACACCAATAATTGATAATCTGATGCGAATTTGAAACAGGATGTGGAACATTCTCTGTTTCTCGCTTATCAGGTGTAGCAATTTGCTTTTTCCCCATTGTTAATGAACTATATTTACTATGGTCTATTGATGGAGACTCACAAATTATGCAAATTAACATGTAAATTATGACAACTTGTTAATTTATTTCAAAGTAATTTCAGTTCGTTGAGCTTTGGAGGTCTTGTGGAATTCAGAGTATGGCTTATATCAGGGTGATTAATCAAAAATAAAGGATATCAGACAGAACCCCTAATCAATGTAGTCTTACTTTTGTCAATTAATTTGATCAATGCTTGACCCACGATGTTCCCTCGTGAACTGTCCCAGAATGCATCATTTTCACCTACTGTCTGTCTGAAAACGTCCCTTTAACCTACGAAAAATTCTGACTTATATGCTTTTTAATGTTTCTTTTACTTTAACAGACCAACAATGAATCAAACAATGGAGACTATAGTTTTGTCAATATTCTAGCAAAAAACACAAAACATTCGCCGGTTCCTGCAATCGTAGTGAATTCACACAATCCTCAGATGGTCCCGTTTCCTGAGTTCAGAAACCTTTCTTCTCCTTCTCTATCAACACAGATGCAACAACGATGATGGGATGTATTTTATGGTTCAGAGCATTTAATGACCATTGTTATGATAGCGTCAGATCATGGCTCTAACGGACGAAAAAAACAATTTTTCGAATGTTTGTTCGAAAATTTAAGTTGTTGGAAGTGTAAACCCCCCCCCCCGACTAAAAACAGTGATTTAATCTGGTTTATTACCGGGATTTATGTTAACTCATAACCTTTTTTTGAGTTATCTAGGTAACTCAAGGCAAGGCAACTTAATTTAAAAAGCACATTTCAACACAAGGGCATTCAGATTGGTTTACGCAATCAATCAAGAACATTGCAACAAAGTGCAAAATAATATTAAAACGGTTATAAAGAGCATTAAGTAAGAAAAAATGTAAAACAAACTTTAAAAATACATATGAATAAATAAATAAAAGCTAGAATAGAAGATAGACAGTCCAAGCCCTTTTGACCTCAGACATTATTCGGTGTTTTCCTAAACAGTCCTTTATAAAACGGACAGTAGCGAAAAGTTATAGCTTGAAATTGACATTATAAATTTCTTGTGAGGAAAACTTTATAAATATTTGATAGTAAATGGAAATTTTGTAAAGCTTATAATCATAAAGCAAACATTAACTTCCGTTCGCCATGTTTCCGCTTTCATAGCGTCAAAGTCAACAGAGTTTGAGATTTTTGACCTGAGGTGATGTTCATGCTAATTCTCCCAGTGTATTGCTTTTATTCTGATTTGTGTAGCAGCACATGAACACACCAGTAGATATAAGGGTTTGCTGCGTTTCTGTGTCATTTATGAAATGGAGACTTTAGGGGGTTTTGACTGTTGATTTCAAAAAGCAATTTGAAGGCATGACTTTTGAGTCCTGAGGAACTTTAATCAAACATTTAAAGTTTTTTTTTGACACTGGATGAACGTTTAATTTCTTAATCTCGAAATTATTGTCAGAATAATCGAAAATGAAAACAACTACCAAACCACTTTGAAGGATGAACTCTTCTTACCTTAGATATATGACCCTGGCGCCGTGCTCCGCCTTACGCTGCCAGCCAATGGGGACCTGGACAGGGCCGGCCTGCCTCTCGTCTCCCACCTCACAGTCCTTTCCGCCATTCATTGCTCCACTGGATTTACGTTCGACACCTCAGGGGTATATTTATCATACATCAACCAGCGTCTTCACAATGCACGTCATGTTGGTCTTCCAAAGCCGTGGTGGAGGAGTAGGCGGGAGGGTTTCGTAGACGGGCAAAGCTGCACGATTACACTTCAACGTGGGACTCTGCTCTCGGGTGGAGCTGAAGGGGTTGTGGTCGGGTAGGGTGAGGCGAGCTCACAGCAGACCCTACCCTTTGAGCTGCTTCATGGCTACGGTGCTGACGGGTATGCGGACCTCCATTACTGCACCTCGTCCGTTAGAGCCATTGGACTCTGGAAGATGCCGTCTGAGGGCGTCGAGTTGGGAGTTGGCTCTGTGCTGCGCTTTCACAGGAAAACTTCTATATTGAACTCTGACCTCCCAGGATACAGTCCTTCAGTCGGACGAGTCAAGTGTGTTCAACATATTGGTTCCCAAACACAGTTACCCAATGGTGTTCCCATGGTTCCTGTAGGGTCAGATCAGAGGGGCAGTGAATTAATGCTCAACGCTCGTGTAAAAATACATAATTTACTCAAACCCAAGAGTGTTGATTTAGAAAACAAATTATTTTCACTATCCTACTGAAAGAATACGCGAAAATGTTAGAAAATGAAATCGCTAAACGACATTGATTGAGATAAAAGTCAGTCGACTTAAATAATGATCCTTAGTTGCTCTTATATTCTTACCGATACTGCTTTGACTGCTCTGGGTTTGTAAGGAACAATCAGGATCATAGAAGGCTTCACATAACCAGCAATGATCAATTTAATCGGCCCAAAATAGATATTGCAACTCCGATTTGGTTTTACAAGGGTTACCCGTTTCACAGTAGGAAATTTGATGGTTATAATTCTATGAACCCTTATAGCTGGTTTTCATTAGAAACAAAAGAAGAAGCTCACAAGCACATCTTCAACGGGTGGGACACGCAAACTACAGAGAAAAGCCAAAGGTGGAAACACCCCCAACTTGTTCATCTATTAGCATTTCTTATCTTTCAAAGTATGTGTCCCATTCCTGACTCAGATGCCTAACAAAGACACGTGAACGCTCAACAGAAAACTTTCATACAACTCAAACGGAATAAAGTGATTAAAATCAGTCTGTGCGTTTTTAACTGAGACTAAAACTACAGAGGAACAGAACATTAAGCAAATTGAAATTACAGAGACACAGAAGGCCCATTCTATGCAGCATTTTCAACATGAGCATGGCGCACCTTTTTTCGCCATTCCGTTTTGCATAAATGCAGTGGAGCCGTGATGTGGGTCAGAGTTGGCCCACTTCTGAGACGAAAGAAGAGGTAGTCACAGCTCCAATGCTGGCTTGGCGGAATGGATTTGTCATTTAGACGACAAATTATGTATGCAGCTCAAAACCGGAAAAAATGCTCTACATTGTAAGATTGCGATATTTTGTGACGTGATATCGTATCATTACTTGCCTTGGAGACATCTAAATGAGGCTGTCTCTCCGATATGCTTGTTTCTTATTCTGTCCATCTTCAGGACGGACAGGAAGAAAATCTTGGCATCTCTAGCTCTACTCCCGTCTTATAATCAGTGCAACCGTCTTTAAAACATCCAGCAGAGCTCGTCTCACTGCCATCTTGGAAACCTTTCCTTTCACTCCTGCTGCTATTTTTCAGCCACAGATAACTCTTGACATTCTTTTTCACCCACTCCAATCTGCCTGCGCTCACATCTTCACCTCTTTTCAATACTCCCTGTTGTTCCTTACAGTTAACCCCAGGTACCTGAACTTCTCCACCTTGACTCCTCTTAACTTCACCTTTCAACCTTTTCCAAGGGAGGCCCTGGACATTCAAACACATCCTGCTGCAAATGACCTCCATTCTCTCTTTCTCCAGGTTCTTCCACCTCCACCTACTCTAACTACAGATCGAATGTCATCTGCAAACATTGTAGTCCCCAGCAAATTCTGCCTGACTTCATCTGTCATCCTGTCCATCACCATAGAAAACAAGAAGGGTCTCAGAGCCAATCCTTGGTGCTGTCTCACCTCCGCCCTTGCACCCATGTGTTACCCCTACTGAACCCCTTACTCATACTTTTCTCACACATATCCTGCACCACTTTAACATACTTCTTTCAGTACAGACTCCCTCGAGCAATATCAGAATTCCTCCCTCGGCACTCCGTTGTTGGCTTTCTCCAAATGCAGAAAGACACAAGGCATCTCTTTCTGACCTTCTCGGTATTGTGGAAAACAATTATGGGCTCAAGACATTGGAACCAAGGTAAGTGACTCGACATTTCGAGCTCTACAGAGCGGGAAGCCTAAACTTCAGGAATGTTTGTGTGCAGCGGAAAGGATTAACTTAGGTGGTAGACTCATACAGTCACAGTAATGGCTTATTATCTCGCTGAGGACTATAGACCACCGTCTCAAGTTCTCAAATCTTGAGCTGTTCTACAACCCTATACAGTCTAGTCAACACATGTTTACATTCTGTTGGACTACACTGTATTACAAACAGTTACGTTTTTTAATGATGATCTGGTCAGGTTGATCCAGTTCAAACCAATAAATATGACTTAAGGAAAAATGTGATGCAACGGATAAACACAAAACAAAAAAAGGAAATGAGTATTTTACACAACAAGACTGGCGAGTTTCCTGCTTTCTCAGTAACTAGATTTCAAATACAAGCAGATGTCAATCAAAGCTGGTCGATTGAGCTAAAATTCTGTACGTGAGTGACGGAGATCCATCCTCTCAGCCGCTGAGGCTGCTGACTCATAACTACCCGGTGACAGCGCCACAGAGGAGGTGGGGTGAGGCGGGTAGTGCTACCGTTGGCACAGTAAAAAGGAGGCAGCAGATAAACATATGCCGTTTAGATGGAAACATGCAGTCCCACCTCATCTCAGGAGAGGTGTGCAGTGTGAGAAAACACCACGTCATTAAAGTCCTATTTTCCAGAACGCCATTTTTGGAAAAGGAAACAACATAATTTCTATTGTTGTGATCACATTTGAGGAAGAATTAGTTGCAGCACTCCCATTAAGGGCATCTTTAACCTCCATCTTTGAGGTTCAAGTCAATATTTTGTCTTTTTTCTTTGCTCAGATCAGAGATAATGGTGAGGGGATATAGATAAGGCTCTTATCCATAAGGGAAGCAGAACTCTCTAAATCCGTCCCATTTAAGCATTTAATTCAATCTCAACTTATACCATTTTTCATGATTTCCCAGTCTCCATTTCCTCTTCTCTCAAAAGCAAGCATAGCCAAATAGACATTCAGTACGTGCCATCTTTACCCTGTTACAGCAGGCTGATCTTCATCAGATGTTTATACCTTAATGTCCGGAACAATAAAGACATGTTGGGGAAAGGACAGAGAGCAGCAAAGAAATTAGACCAAAAACACAGTGTGAATTGAATTCTAACTGCGATTAACTCGTTCACGTTGGGCATTGGTGGATTGCGACATGGCTTTGGAACCCCTGTACACAGTGAGACCATGGTTAAAATCATACTCCGCAAAAGTATAACATGGTGGGAGCTACAAATGTTCGATTTGTCAGCTTTGGGTTATTGGTGAAAATGTAGACAGCATGTACAAATTGAAGGAAGATGCAGCAGTTTCTAGCTTTGCAGTAACATCATCAAAAGAGCCATTGCACTATCTCGATAAAAAATTGGACAAAGACAGCAGTGGAGTATCGAGTCATGATAGAAGGCTAAGAAGTTAATGGGATAACTAGTCATATATGTACATTGCCCACCATCATTATGGCGATTCTGGACAATATTACATAATTTCAGTTTTCACAAAATGGCCAGTGCTATGGAGTCTTCCATTCATACTATTCGGTCATTTTGTGCGAATTTGAGCACATTTTCATACTTTACGGCAATTGATAAAATTCTGGCTCACTGGAAAGCGCTGGAAACCGTGTAACCATTATTCAAGTAATACAAAACAAAGAAAAATGTAAATCCTCCATCCCTACATAGCAAATTATCTAAACGTTTAATGGGTTAAATTTAGGGTTCTCTGCCTGAATAAATGGAAAACAACATTCATAACTATGTTGTTGTACAATCAGCTGAAAATTAACAGATATTCTTGGGGTTAGTTTGGACTAAGCCTTTTATACTGCCATAAGGAGCAGGTCTTCTTCCCTTGAGACCGCGATGTTGCTTTGCAATGTTTATACAGCAACTTAGATGGACTAAAACCAAACCTGCGGTGTGTCACACCAATATGCCTCCAGGTCGGCAAAGGAAGAATGCCAGTAGAGCAGTAGAGGGACATGGCGCACAACGCCATTCAACACCACCCACCACGCAACTAAATGCCACCAAATCTGACACACTGTTTATTTAAATAGCTTTGTTACCCATCTATTCTTTGTGTTTGTTACCTCTTGCTTATTTCCCTCACTGCTAGCTAGCAGCGCTTCCTTACAGCACCGGAAGTGCAATATTCACTCCTGCCAGTGCCATGAGCCTCTCCAAAATAAGTCTTAAGCAGTGCCTCCATGTGGCGACGGAAGTAAACTGGGCACTTTAAGGCCACGGGAAAATTGCAGGGATCTTGGAGAAAGTTGGCCCCCAGACATGCAGAATAAATGTCCCATTGGCATTTGGATACAGGCTGATGTGTAAGAACCAGGTCCCGAGCGATGGGCAAACAACATTCTGGTAGATGGACTTCAACAATCATGGTAGGCAAGGCATTTATGACAAGGACAGTCTGATGTAGAACCTACAACTTCTGGACCTTGCCGTCTCTGCCCCACCTAGCTGAGCAACATCAGAATGATCTCCAGGTGTAAAGGGTAGAGCCAGTATTTGGCCAGTTCTGCACACAATGGACTCCACTTTAAAACTCCATTGTTTGAACTCAAAAGAAATGATCAGTTGCAGGCAGATCTGCCAGTACCTTATCGGACTAGTCAATCACAAACAAGCCTGGAATCAAAGAAGACTACATTGTTTTCAGATCTTCCTCGGCAAAGTGATGCAATGATTTACTATGTACATTACCGTAACCTCCTTTACCGTGGCCATTTTTATGGTTGGCAAAACTTTGGTTCTTTGCTGTCATCTTGTAATTGTATCTTTTGTTTAAAATGTATTGTTTGTGTAAGTATGTGGGCGATACACAGCTTGAAGGACACACGTCTATTTTCATACCTAAATGGCATATACATGAGCCTCTATGCCCAGCATGCTGCAAGGTTTACAGTACATGGACAGAAAAAACTGCAAGAAAATTAAGCTAGCGACTACAGCGTGACTCAAGTATGTGATTGACTTATTTGAAAAAGGTAAACAGTGAAAATAAAGACCAACGTGACTTTTATTTGCGACCCCCAGGTAAGATTGCAAGAATTTCTATGAGACAGTTTGAGAGTTTGGAACAAATAATCAGTATGGAAGAAGAGGAACCAATGTAGAAAATGACAAAGCAAGGCAGCCTCAGAACAAAAGAAAAAACTGATTTAGATAAGAAATCCCATCATAATGACAAGTGGAACCAGAGCCAAAGGTTTGGTAACTGGATTTACAGTCCATTAAGGATGGCGGCTTCTTTAATGTTTAACCTTTTGTTTCAGTTGTACAGTCAAAACTTGATTCTAATATATATTATAATTAGTTTTCTTTTAGATTATGTATATCTCTATGCACACATACACACACACACGCACATATATATATATACAATATATGCTGTATAATATATACACTTATACATATTGTATATACACAAACACACACATATACACACATAAAATAAGCTTTGAAAGGACAACCCCGTAAACGTTCGGCATAACAAACTTAATCAGACATTTTAAAATGAATTGCCACGAGGAACATACCAAGTTTCAACAAGCTAACGTTGGCAGAGCGATTAAAGCTTTGAGCGCAGAGCCAACCGCGAGCCCCGAAGTCCCCGAACAAAGCCAACATATAATGGACTGAACATACACAATGCCTACCAACCTAACTTTCACTGTAATCCTTCAAAATAAGAGCACTTAAAATACATTGCTCATTATGGTCTTAAAACTTAGAAGGAAAGAATATCAGAATTTGCCAAAACCGTCATCGGCCAGTGAGACTTCATAAAAAAATTGCAATCAGTGCCCCTCTAGAAAAAAGCCAGTTGAAGTGGTTTGAGCATCTGATTATAATGTCTATGAAGTGTCTCCTTTTGGAGCTTTTTCCAAAAATACACACAAGTACATACAAAATAAATTCAGGAAAAGCCATAAGTGGTAAACATTGAAGACAGTACATCAGACCTCTTACGCGTTATGGAGAAACCCTTTAGAATGCTTTTATTATTGGTGACCAGTGCCCCAGTGGAGCTTCACCTCTAGCAATGCCACTGGTCCGTGAAATGCAGCCAAATTAAACTAGCGTTTTTAATTACCTATGAAAGATACCTGCAAAAGGTATATACTGTTTAATAACACACTATTAAAAGAGGTATTATATTAAAATGGGCTGGGAGAAATTCCCTGAAGGACCACGGCGTCCACAACTGCTCTTCATTTAGTCCATCAATTCTCAGCCTAACCTTTAAATGTCTTTCTGGTACATTTAGTTAGTGTGCTCGTCTTTTAATCAAAAGGTTTGTGGTAAAAGCCCACCCACAGACAGCAATGGTATTTAGGGACAGTTGTAGCTCAGGAGGTTTAGCGGGTTATCCCTTTATCATGATAAAGCCATGCAAGATACCAGTTAAAAGCGCGTACTATTCTATAACACGCTAATAAAATAAGTATCAAACTGCGCTTCACTAAATTGCTACAGCATTATTGTCCGGCAATGCCCATGATTGGTCTGAATTGGTCTCTGATGTGGTCTAAACGTATAAGAAAATTGGTATAATCTCTAACTGCCTCTTTAGCCTGTATGTAAACAGAACTGCCCAATGATGCAAAATGAATTTCAGTGCAAACTGACAATAGAGTTGTATTGCAATGTACCATATCAAGTCCATCAAGCCTCAATCTAGCCTCTAAATCCTGCTGTAACTCATGTAGCTTGGGGGTAAATCAAACACAGTGTCCTGCAGCTGCCTCCAAAGTCGACAGCTAGAGGAGCTAACCAGATGACAAGACCTTTTTCCCTGAAAGTGGACAGCATGACAGCACCTTGTAAACATTATTATTATTATTATCAGAGCAGCCATAGGAGTATGGATGTTAGATAATAGTAAATTAGCCTGGAGAGCATTAGCTAGGATGGACACCAACTGTACCAAATGTTACTTTATTAACGTTAAAGCCACAGCCGTGATAATTTACAACCCAGCGGTCCACGGGCCTGCGTGTCAACAATCAGAACCAGTCCCCATTGGCTGCTCCAGAGTGGAGTGGACACTAGCTGGGGGGTTAGCATGCCCAGCTAACTAGCCAGCTAGCTTGTTGTAACGAAAATGAATTAGAGGGCTCGAGCTCGGCTGTGCTACTAACCGTTTTAACGTCTAAGCGGCGACAAGCGGCCGGTGTGGCCCACACCGAGGAGACCCGGCTCATATTCCGACTTCATTTTATCGAAGTAAAAACGACTTAGGCCTGCGTTTGGTTTCGAGCCAGGCAAGGCCAGGAGCCAGGCCGAGCTAGCTTAGCATGCTAACTCCAGAGCCGTTGCAGAGAGTGCGAAGAGGGGGGACGCTTTTCAGGCACTAACGCGTCTATCTGCGTCAAATCAGGCAGGAAACAGTCCGTTCTTACCCGGTTGTCCCAGCGAAATCATGCCGGTACTGAAACAGTGGCGAAGAGCTGCGACAGAGCTGCTGAGGAATGATAGAAATGAGAATAAGCAGCCTACCCATTAGTTCTCTGCCTCTGCTGCTGCTCTTACACTGGGAGACTGGAAATGATGGAGAGCAGCATTGCGCATGCGCAGACCAAGAGCAGTCAGCAGATGAAGAGTTGATGCACCTCCAATGCTCTGAGGACTCTGCAAGAAAAGAAAAGTTATGATTGGATTACATAAGGAAAACGCCCATCTGCTATATTATTGTAAAAAAAATTAGTTTTTTTCCCCTTTTGCTGACAAAACAGCTCAGATCTATCAAGGCACTCATTGAAGGTGTGCTGTGGTGTCTGATCCCAAAACATTAGAAGCAAACCCCTTAAACCTTGGAAGTTGTGAGATGGGGCATCTATGGTTCTGATTTGTCGGGCAAGATTTGGTTGAGTTCTGGGGAACTCAAAGGCCAAGTCAACAAATTGAATTGGTTGTTGTGTTGAAAGAGGTCTGTACCATTAGTGAATACCATTACTATGGCGGCTTGTATTTGTTATGCAACTTTTTAAGCAGGTGGTTCGTGTCACATGAATGGCAGAACCCAAAATTTCATTGCACTGCACCGCTGCTTCCCACTTCCAATAATACATCCTGGTGTCATCTCCTCCCCTTGGTAAGCAATGCACAATCACCCAGCCATCCACATGATGTAAAAGAAAACATGATCCATCGGATCAGAGCACCTTCATCAGAACTGGTCCTGTTCTGATGCTAACGTGTCCATTGTAGGAGCTTTCGGTCGGCAGGGGTCAGAGTTCACTTGGACCGGTCTGCGAATAAGCAGACAATTATACAGCAAACTGTGATGTCAACATGTCCAACACGCTGGTCCTGATTTCTATCAGGACCAGAACCGTTAATTTTTTTTCAGCATTTGGTTTTTTCTTCTGCGTGATGGAAATGATCCAAATTCAATGTCTGTGAAATTAGTGGAGTCGTATTTCTTAACTTTTCCACACGGGGAACGTGCAAAAGAGGTGAATAAGCGAGTGCAGGCAGGGTGGAGTGGGTGGAGAAGAGTGTGAGGAGTTATCTGTGACAGAAGAGCAGCAGCAGGAGTTAAGGGAAAGGTTTCCAAGATGGAGGTGAGAGCAGCTCTGCTGGATGGTTCAGAGACGGTGGTTCTGACCAGAAGACAGGAGGCAGAGATGAAGATGTTCAGATGTTCTGTGGGAGTGAGGAGGAAGGACAGGATTAGAAAGGAGGACATCAGAGGGACAGTCCAGGTTAGACGTCCTGGAGAAAAAGTCAGAAAGGACAGATTGAGATGGTTCTGACCTGTGAAGAGGAGGGATAGTGGATCTACTGGTTGAAGGATGATGGAGATGGAACTGCTAGCAGGGGAGGGAGGGGGGGGGGGGGGGGGGGGGGGGGGGGGGGGGGGGGGGGGGGGGGGGGGGGAACGAAGAGGAGGTTTCTGGATGTGTTGAAAGAGGACATGCAGCTGGTTGGTTTGACAGAGGAAGATGAAGAGGACAGGAGAAGATGGAAACATCTGACGACCCTTAAAAGGAACAGCCCAAAGAAGAAGAAGAAGAAAACCGGGGTTCCGTTTAAAGATACTTTATAAAGGTTTTTCTTTTTTTTGTCTCATAAAACCAACACAACGATGGACATTCCTCAGTTTTTAATAATAAGTTTTTTGCAAATTCATTATTAGAAGGGATCTCATTAGGAGAGCAGCTCAGATCTGCCTCCTGCCAGATGAAACAACCCCGGTCTGTTTCAAACCTTTAAGCCCCCCTCTAGCATCGATAATAACAAAGTGCTTCTAAGGGTTTCCAAGAGTTATCGATAAATAAAATACGGGAGATCCAGATCTGTTTTTGATCTGAATATTCTTACCCTTCACAAACACAAAAACGAGTTCCGTCAGGCTGAGTCTGAATCGTCTCTGCTACATATTGGTGGCAGCCTCACGTCTTCCAGCCCGCTCTGTTTCCATAGTGACCCGATACATACTGATGTCCTCCAAATTTATACCTTCTTCTCAGAGGCACCGACGAGACGAGAGGAGATTTGACCAAAGGGGTTTATTTAGAGGGGTTGCAAAC
This sequence comes from Lophius piscatorius, assembly GCA_009660295.1. NCBI lineage: Eukaryota > Metazoa > Chordata > Actinopteri > Lophiiformes > Lophiidae > Lophius > Lophius piscatorius. Next base: position 44,290 of record VRLP01001234.1, read on the forward strand.
GTATACTTTTCCAGCGCAAAAGTTCACAAATATAGAAAAATAGAATATTGATTAGACAAAAGAATATCAGGGTGAAAGAGTTTAAAGAGAATCCATGCATTTGTAAACGAAGCACGACTCCCGCGTGGGTTCTGTTCAGGGTCGAAGCACTTGATGAGTTCTGAGAGGAAGAGCTTTTCTTTAACACGACAGACGTTCTTCTGGGCCGGTGCAGATCTCAGACAGGTTGATTGGTTCATCTGTATCACCTGTAGGAAACACCTCACCTGCTGCTCCTGCTCCTGCTCCTCCTTCTCTCTCTCTCTCTCTCTCTCTCTCTCTCTCTCTGCTGAAGCTCAACCACAATCACCTCCACAATAAACACATCTGGGTCCAACTGCTGAGTTTTTTATTTGACTTAATTTTTATTAATTTTATTGTGTTTATTTTATTGTGTTTTATTTGTATTTATCTGTTGTGTTTTATTTTATTGTATTTTATTTTATTTGTATTTGTATTTATTTCATTTTATTATAGAATCGCTCCATAATCTTCATCTTTAATCTTCTTTGACGCTACACAAAGTTCTGGCTCAGAATCTGGATTATGCTCAGGATCTGGATCCAGTTGTTCATGATCCAGATCCATGATCATGTGTCCATGTTTAAATGTTTTTATTTTGATGATGATGAAGATGATGATGACTGTTGTTACTATTATAATAATTATTATTATTAATAATCTTGTTGTTATTGTATTGTATCAGCCGTTGTATTAATAGTGCTAGTAGTAGTACTAGTACTGGTAGTAGTGGTAGTAATAGTGGTGATAGTAGTAGTAGTAGTAGTAGTAGTAGTAGTGGTGATAGTAGTAGTAGTAGTAGTAGTAGTAGTAGTGGTGGTAGTAGTGGTAACAATTCTGGTAGAACTAGTAGTGGTTCTAGTGGTAGTAGGGGTGGCAGTAATACTGGTTGTAGTAGTACTAGTACTAGTTGTAGTACTAGTACTGGTAGTAGTGGTAGTAATAGTGATGATAGTAGTAGTGATAGTAGTAGTAGTAGTGGTGGTAGTACTGGTAACAATTGTGGTGAACTAGTAGTGGTTCTAGTGTTACTGGTGGTGGTAGTAATAGTGGTTGTAGTAGTACTAGCACTGGTATTAGTTGTAGTAGTAGTACTAGTAATGGTAGAAGTGGTAGTAATAGCAGTAGTGATAGTAGTAGTAGTAGTGGTGGTAGTAGCGGTAACAGTAATGGTAGAACTAGTACTGTTTCTAGTGGTAGTACTGGTGGTAGTAATAGTGGTTGTAGTAGTAGTCGTATTACTAGTAGTGGTAGTGATAGTAGTTGTAGTTGTGGTATTAGTAGTAATAGTAGTAGTATTACTAGTTGTGCTATTAGTGGTAACAGTAGTGGTAGTACTAGTAGTGGTAATAGTAATCGTGGTAGTAGTAGTTTTGGTAGTAGTAGCAGTATTAGTAGTGGTGATGGTAGTAGTTTTAGGAGTTGTAGTAGTAGTTGAAGTAGTGGCAAAACTAGTAATGGTAGTTTTGGTAGTTGTAGTAGTAGTGGTAGTACTAGTAGTAGTGGTGGTAGTATTAGTAGTGGTAGTACTAGTAGTGTTTATAGTGGTAGTAGTAGTGGTGATAGTAGTAGTAGTAGTGGTAGTACTAGTAGTAGTGGTGGTAGTATTAGTAGTGGTAGTACTAGTAGTGTTTATAGTGGTAGTAGTAGTAATTACAATAGTATTATTGGTATTACTAGTAGTAGTGGTGTTAGTATTGGTAGTGGTAGTATTGGTATTGGTAGTAGTGGTAGTAGGGTAACAGTAGTGGTAGTACTAGCAGTACTAGTAGTGGTAGTAGTATTAGTAGTGGTCATAGTGGTAGTAGTATTAGTAGTGCTAGTCCTAGTAGTGGTTATAGGGATAGTAGTACTAGTACTAACACTACTAATACTACTAATACTACTACTACTTTTAGCACTTTGAGATTTGATCCAAATGTAAAGTGTGTTATAAATTAAATATAATAATAATAATGTAATTAGTGAAATGTAATTAGTAAGGAATCTGCATTCGTGTCCAGAACCAACTCAGAACCAAATCCTCTTTAGCCTCACCCAAAGTTTCATGGAAAGGTAATAATAACAAAACTAACCAAATAAAAAAGAAATACATATTCAAAATCAAGTCACTATTATAAAACCAATTAACTCTGAACTAATGATCCGGGTAATAGACGGAGGACCGGTTGTGACGCTGTGGTGGTAACGAGACAAAATTAGGCTTTTGTTATTTTCATTATTGATAAATTCTTTTAGCACATCTTGAGCTTTTTGATGATTTCCTGCGAATACTTTAAGAACGTGATTTAAAATCTGTATTCTGATTTATAAACCCACTAACACGGATCTTACCATCCTACTCCGGTACCAATTATTGAAGAACGGATAAGACGGAACCAAAAAAAAACTCTAATTTCCCAGAATGAAGTAAAGGTCATGCATGTTCCAAAAAAAGAAAAAAAAACAGGGGCGCCGTCATCTGAAGTGAAAATAAGATGCGGCTCAGGTTTTTGGAATCGAGTCTGAAGGTCAGACCCGAGGAGACGTTGTAGGATTTTGCCGTAAAAGGATCCCTTCATGTATTTTTTAAGGGCAAACACGGCGGCGGCCGTGAGGGTGGAGAGTTGTATTTTAGAATAATGTGACAGGATAAACGTGAGCCGGGGACCGGGAGACGATTTGTGAGAAATGCGGCGGTTTATTGAGGCTTTCTTCATCGCTCAACCCGAAAGCCACAGGAAGCGTTTAAGTATCTCCAGAGCTTTGTCGTCACTGCGAATGAGTAAAAGATGTTAGTATGCAGGCAGCCCACGAATCCTTCACAGCAGCGCCAGACCGCTGGTGGCAGCCAGAACCTTACAAATAACATAAATCAGTGTATAATTATGCATAATTGCTCCCTTTATGGAAATTAATGTCCTGGAATGTGACGCAAATTTTGATTTGTTTGGCCAAAGAGAGAAAGAAAAAAAAAAAAGGCAGGGATGGAATGTAGGGACTAGGATCCAACACCAAGATAAATATATGATGGAATGAGGGTCTAAAATATAAAACGTCAGAGAGAGAGAGAGAGAGAGAGAGAGGATCTGTTTGTTTAGATATAAACATGCTACTCTTCTTCTCCGTGATATACACATTGCATCCATCCATGGGTCCATTCATCCATCCAACCATGGATACATCTATCCATCCACCAATTCTTCCATCCATCCATCCATCCACCCATGTATACATCCATGTATCCATCATCCATCCATCGATTTATTAATCCATCCATGTATCCATCCATCTTCTGGGTCCATCCATCCAGCCATGAATTCTTCCATCCATTCTTCCATTCATCGATGGATACTTCCATCCATCCATTCCGGGGTCCATGAATCTATAAATCCATCCATCGTTTCAAAGATCCATCCATATATCAATTCATGGACCCATCCATCAGATCCATCCAAACATCCATGTTTCCCCATTTATCCACGCATCCATCCATCAATTCATGAATCCATCCATCCATCCATGGATTCTTCCATGCATCCATCCATGGATTCTTCCATCCATTGTTTCATAGGTCCATCTATTCATGGATCCATCCATACGTCTATTGATCCATCCATCAATCCATATATCCATGTATGAATCCAATGGTTCTTACATCCATGGATTCAATCATCCAACAATCTAGGGACCCATCCATCCACAGATCCATCCTAACATCTATGTGTCCCCCTTCATCCAGGAATCCATCCATCAATCCATCAATCCGTCCATGAACCCATCCATTCATGGATCCGTCCATCTTAATCTTCTTATCAGCAGGCTAAGCAGGGTAATCCTGATATCTCCCTTCCCAGCAACTCCTCTAATCATGTCCTTTGTGATTCTGAGACCTTCCCCGCCCATCTGAGATATTTAATCCCATCTGTGAATTCAGGGTCTACCTCAGGAACTCCTCTTAGTGGCACATCCCTGGAAACCCCCCAAATGGAGCTGCCATGGAGGTATCATCCAGCCCTTTAGCCTCAACTGATTCCAGGAGGATAGGAACGGCTAATCTTCTCCTTCTGGATGTCTAAGCAGGTGTGAAACCTCTCCTGGACCAAGGTCCAAATCAAAGAACTGGTTAAAAAAAAGGGATCGTCTGCATTGTTACTAAAAGGGTTAGAGCAGAATTAGAGCCGCATATTTTGATGTATAATTAGCATAAAGATTACATCCACAACAAAAAAAAAGAAGAAAACCTTGTAACATGAAGTAGAAGAAGTTGCTGAGTATCGCACCGTGAACTGAGGAACACAGAATTTACATTAATAATTGATATTTATAACTTGAATTTATATTTATAAATAATACAGCTATTTATAATTTTAATTACTATTTGTAATTTGTATTCACAATTGTGACAGATAGTAATTATTATAAGTTATATTTTTTAATATTTCAAAAGAAACTGGATAGAGACTGTCAGACGGCAGTACAGGACAGCAATGAACGAATAAAACCTGAGGGAGGCAGTAATGTAATTGTCAACTTCCGGGACACCGGAAATAAATAAAAGAAGAAGAGCTTTCAACCAATCAGGACCGGCGATTCAGTCAAAGCAGGAAGTCGTCATTGCTGTCAGAGTTGCATTCGCGCGAAGATTGAGAGCTCACAGCATTTTTCTTGTTTACTCCCGGTAAGTGTCGTCATAACGTTATGAAGTTACATTTCTAGACAAACTAACTCAAAGTAAACTGTAAGTAAATATATTTAGTATGTTCACGTCGCAAAGACAACATGTGATGCTGTACGCTGATCTAGCGCGTAGCTAACGAGCTGCCAAACTCCATTCTTAGGTTGTATCTAATTAAGATATTCTGGTTTTGCCAGAGATTTTTTAGCTAATATTGACATAAATTTTTCGATAATTCTGAACTATTATGGGTATTCAAATAATTCGGCATACCTATATCATATCATCCGTAAAGGCTTAAGTTAAAAATGTGTTTTAAGAGTTCTTTCTTGCCGCATGAGCTCATAACCCAGCTGAATAGTTTCGTCCTTTTTGTCCATTTGAAGTTATGATTGTTATAAATGATGTCTTACACTGTAAAGGAAAGCATGTTTGTCCTTTTAACGGAAATATAACTGGATAAATTGAGTCAATCCCCACTTTATAAAAGGTTTATAGGTAAAATATACACTATCATCTGTTTGCACCCAATCAAATCAGAAATATTTGTTTAAAAAGTTCAATACAACAGATATTACATGTTTTTCAGTCTCCTAATGATTCAACTTTTAATGACAAGCATCAGGTATATCTTATCTTTTCTCTTGAACGTTTTAGAGACCCCTGCTGTAAAAGTGATTGACAGCCAGACATTCAGGAATAGTAGTCCGTTCATAATGTTCCAGGACTTCTAACTTTAAGGTCAAATTACCTCCTGAATGAGACTCAATTTCTTTTGTGAAACTTAAGTCGCCTGAATGAGCTCAAATTCCACTAACTCACTAACTAAAAAAACAATTGTCTGACAATCGGACCTCCTGTGAGACCATTTTCTTGGGAAAATCATATTGCAGTCATCAACTTCTTCCTCATTTTTCCTTTGTAATTTGCATTACTCCATAAAAGTAGTCCGGCTGCGAAGCGAAGACCATTTTCAGGAAATTAAGTTCACGTCTGTCAGCGTCAGTCGGACACGTCCTCCTCAGTTGCTTCCATAATGGGTTGCACTACAATTTAAATCTGACTTAAATGGACTCCAGTCTGAACCCCGGTGACATCATCTTCAGGAGATCCAGTTTGCAGTCATCAGATGTGTGTCCAGATGTGTTGCTGTCTTCCTATGACTGCATTATACATTCCAAATATGTTTTTGTTGACCACCTTGTTTAGACCCGTATAGCTTATCATACCTGAACCGTGGTTCTTGATTTGAATGAATGCTTGCAGGAATTTAAACGCCAAAACAGGCAACCGCCGTCCGATGCAGATTTAAACTGGGACGCTCGCCTCGGCGAAAAAGGTCCAGAGACGCCAGTAATCACTATAATATCGCGATGGAGTCAGAACATGCCATGGCGGTCGACCCGATGTATTAAGTCCCTGCAGCTAAATGACATTCTAACCTTGAATCTCATGTTTTACAGTTCAGAGTCACGACACAATGAGTAAGAGGAAGGTCAAAGATACTCCTCTGCCCCCGGGAGAATGCATCGCGCAGGTTTGTACCAGCCGGCGTCTCCTCGCTTCTCCAGAGCGACGGTGAAAGAATTTAACGCTGAAGAGATTTAAAAAAAAAAACTAAAAAAAAACACCACCCCCACTTTTTTTTTTTTTTTTTTTTTTTTTTTAAAGAGGAAAACTTTACATCTTAAAATGTTCCTAAACTATACGGCTTTGATATTGGATAACCTTTCCTTCCACTCAACAATAAATTCTAATAGGAGGGTAGACAGAGTAGCGATTGTGTGAAAATGTTTTTAACAGATTAAATTAAATTACTAAATGTTAATAAAGAACCTAATTCGGGTTTTTAATAAGACACAAACTAACTAACTCTTGGTGTGCCCCTGAACTCACCGCCGCGTTTTTGAATCCCTTGATATGCGCGTCTGTTGTGAGCAGAGATGATTAGGAGTTTTCAGCTGATTATTCACTGCGGCGTCTTTATTTGTCTTTGTTTTCAGCTTCAGGAGATTCTAAGAGGGCGACTGTGTCGTCAGCAGCTTCCTCTGAAGCCGGAGGGAGTGGAGGCTCAACACAAGTAGGATCACCAGAGTGGTTTCATCCTCTTTTCATCACCGCTTTTCATCGCTCTGGACAGAATTGGATCTTACGTTTATTTCCACGTGTTTTACATCTATGAAGAGATGAAAATAGGGCGAAAAGAAAAATCTTGTATGTCGGGGAATGTTCGGATTAGATGATGGAACTCGGTAGAAAGTCGTGAAAAATCCCAAAAGTATTTCCTTTAATCCCAAGATATCTCCTCCGTCGTAAACCTGCGATCTAGCCGTTGTGACTCGGGTCAATAGGTCATCAAACAGGGGCGTGTTTTTAGAGAGCAGGTTATGTAAGAAATCTTGAGTTTGTTAACCCTGAGATGAAGGAAACTGGCTTTAACGGTCCTGAAAGTGAGCTTAATTAAACTCTGAGGGCGTTCCCATGGCAACTAACTCAGTGCATCATGGGTAGTCTTATGAGAAGCTCAATGCATCGTGGGTAGAAGCTCAATGCATCGTGGGTAGAAGCTCAATGCATCGTGGGTAGAAGCTCAATGCATCGTGGGTAGAAGCTCAATGCATCGCAGGTAAAAGCTCAATGCATCTTGGGTAGAAACTCTATGCATCGTGGGTAGAAGCTCAATGCATCGTGGGTAGAAGCTCTATGCATCGTGGGTAGTCTTATGAGAAGCTCATGTTTTCAGACACCTACTGGAGCTGCTGAAGCGGACCGCCGTCCACGGGGAGAGCAACTCTGTTCTTATCGTCGGTCCTAGAGGAACGGGGAAAACAATGGTGAGCACCTGCAGTCAGAACGCGGGTCCTGAACCGGGCCTAGAAGGAGCTTATGGGTCAGAAATGGTTCAAATAACTGTGTTATATATATATATATATCACCTGGTGTGTTTTTATGTGTGCAGCTTCTGAAGTGTGTGTTGAGAGATCTGCTCGAGGAAAAGGACGTCCAGAAGAACCTGCTGCAGGTCCACCTCAACGGTACCGGTTCCTCGCCACACCAACGACTCGTGGAGGTTTTTTTCTGTCCTTCGTAAGATTCAGTCCGACACGTTTCCTGTGTGTTTGCTGTAGGTCTGCTGCAGACCGATGACAGGATAGCGCTGAAGGAAATAACGCGGCAGCTCCACCTGGAGAACGTGGTCGGCGACAGAGTGTTTGTACGCACTTTGAAAAAGTTCTGTCGAGTTTTTATCGTAAATGATTGAATGAATCTGATCCAAAATCGGGTTTCTGCTTCCTTTCAGGGGAGTTTTGCAGAGAATCTGGCTTTCCTGCTGGAGGCGCTTAAGAAAGGTCAGAACATCAATCACTTGTCCCTTTACGACTTACACAAGATTGCTGGATAGGAAGCGTGCGATAGGAAAAGGGTGGTGGCGGCTGATGGTTCACAAGGACCGTGTCTCCGTCTTCTGAGCTTAGAAGCAAAACTTTGCTTTTAATTGTGCGATAGCCTTTTGAATCATTCGGGTATACCCGAGCCAAAACAACGAGACCCGCGCATCCACACACATATAGAATAACTAATAGCTAACTGCCACTAGCTGCTAACTGTTACTAGCTGTTACTAGCTACCTGCCAGTAGCTGCAAATCACCTTTAACCGCCAACTAATACAATCCAACTCTATTTGCTCCTAGTTGCTAACTGCCAGCAGTTGCTACTAGCAACTGTGTGCTGACTGCGACTAGCGGCTACCTGCAAGTAGCTCCTACACATTATCAGCTCCTACTTGCTACTAGCTGCTACCAGCAACTGTCCGCTAACTGCCATAAGCTGCAACCAGCAACTTTCTGTTCACTGCCACTAGCTGCTAATTTCTACTAGCTGTTACTGGCCACTAGCTACCAGCCGCTAATAGCTGCTGACCACCACTAGCTGGTATCTGTCAGTCTGCAAAATGCTATTACCTACTACTAGCGGCTGTTCAATATAAGCTGCTAACTGCTACTGGCAACAGCTTCAAACTGATACCAGCTGCTAATTGCTATGAGTTGCTACCTGCTACAAGCTGCTACCCAATAAAAGCTGCTAACAATGTGGCGTATAATGAACCAAAGAAGTTGCCGTAGGGATTTACAACCATCAACAAGTTGACCCAGTAGTAACTAGAACCTCTGAAAACTCTTGGAGTATCGATACGCTACTTGGTGCCGCCTGACTCTCCGTAAAGGTCCGTCTGATGAAGCAGCGCTTCAATCAAACCATAAACATCTTGTGTTTGTCTGAGGTAGAATTCTTTTGGCTGTCCAACCAGGCGATCGCAGCAGCAGCCGCCCGGTTCTGTTTGTCCTGGACGAGTTCGACCTGTTCGCCCATCACAAGAACCAGACGCTGCTCTACAACCTCTTTGACGTTTCCCAGGCCGCCCAGGCTCCCGTCGCCGTGGTCGGCATCACCTGTAGATTGGTGAGCCGCTGAGACTTCTGCGCCAAAGTTTTTTTGTTTTTTTTTGATAAATGACCTTTTGATGGCGATCCGTTTCGTCCCAGGATGTTCTGGAGTTGCTGGAGAAACGAGTGAAGTCGCGGTTCTCCCACCGTCAGATCCACCTGCTCAGCAGCCCTACGTTCTCTCAGTACCTGGAGCGGGTCAGAACTCAACTCAGCCTGGTGGACGACTTCCCCGACGACAGGTTCGCTGAGGACTGGAACGCCAGCGTGAAGGCGAGTCCGCCGACCTCAGCAACAAACGCAAGGCTTTAGAATAGAACAGCCAGGAGGGGGCGCCGTAGGGGTCCTGGGTCACGTGTTTGTTCGCTTACGTCGCTATCATGTAAGATGTTGGCGTCACGTGACTCAAACTGAGTGGAAAATGTCTCGTTTTAAGGATTATAACTGTTTCGCTAAAATACGAGACTTAAAGTCTCGCCAGTTGATCTCATGGCCAACAATGGCCGCTCCGCCTCCTTCTGCGATAATGCTACTAGCGAAAAATGTCACCGTCTGGATGATTCAGAGGCGTGAACTTACAGGTACGATAAGCTCCTCCCACTGATGTCACACTAGCATAATTATTAATAATTTGGGCTGATAAACGAATTCGAAATCGCGAAAAATATAAATTACATTTTTTTATTTATTACATTTCCGTGGATCGGTGAAAACATGCATCGACTTTGTACAACGTACATAAAATCCATTTCACGTTCGGCGGGAATGTAGCAATAGTGTTCTTGAGCAAAAACATCGGAAAACCTCCGAATCCATGAGTCGCCGACATCCAGATGCTGAAACGGGCTTTGATGTTACACAACTTTTTTTTTTTTTCTTCTTCCACTCGTAGAATTTGGTGCTTCTGATCCTCCTTAGAAGTATTTTTTTCTGAAGAGTTGACAAAACTGATTTAAAGTGTTTTTATTCTTTCCTCTAAAAGTTTGAGTCATTCGCCTGGTTTCTCTTTAGTAACGCAGGGACTTTACGTTTTTGTTTTTTTTCCATATCTGGCATCTTTGTTACTTTAATGTTTATCCCTGTTTTAATAATAATAATACATTTAATTTAAAAAACTATTAATTTCAAAAACCCATTTTCTGTAATGTAAGATCTTCAGTTTGTGTTGATTTTCTGTTCTGATGTACCTACAAATGTTTGACGGATTTATACGACAATCACTAAAAAAAATAAAATAAAATATATCGCGAAACATAAAAATGTTCTCGCCCGAGTCGAGACTTTGACTTTGCCTCGTCAAACGTTTCCTTCTTCGGCTTCGGGAGTGAACGTAGCGTTACGTACGAACTCCTCGATTCTCCTTCATGCTTGATTTCGCAACCATGAAAGTTTTTTTCCCGATCATCATCACACGGTTGGTCACATGGTCACATGTCATGTCTTTCGCTCCTCAGGCTCTATGTGACGACAAATCGGTGGAGGACGTTTTACAGAGACACTTCAACGCCAGCAAAGACTTCCGCTCGTTGCACCTCCTGCTGGTACGACTAACTCCTCCCACATTTCCTCTGCTCTCAGCGCCATTGCTTCCGCCTCATCTCTCTCTCTCTCTCTACGTCCAGATGTTGTGTCTGAGCCGCGTTTCCATCGCCAAGCCGGCCATCAAACCCGCAGACCTGCTGGACGCCAGCAGGCATTGTTCCGCCGACGCCATGGCGAACATGCTCCACGGTAAAAACTACAAACCTGTTTTAATTCTTCTCCGGGTCCAGATGCGGTTTTAATATTTCTTTTGTTTTGTTCTCTCAGGTTTGTCCATCCTGGAGATGTGCCTCATCATCGCCATGAAGCACCTCAACGTCATCTACGACGACGAGCCGTTCAACCTCCAGATGGTTCACAACGGTAGGAGACGAAAACAAAGTCCTGCAGGAGTCAGATACACCACATGATGATGATTATGAGGAGGAGCCTACGGGAGAGGATTAGTGCCACATACGAATGGATTATCTAACACATCTGACTCAAATAAAAATGTTTTCTTTTATTTTACATGTGGCGCAAATCCTCTTCCGTAGGATGAAGTGACAAGAAAGCAGCAAAATGAATAATCGGGGGGAATTAAGGATTTAAACCTGCTGTTGAAAATGAAACAAAAAATGAATGTGACGAGTTTGAAATGCCCAAAGAACTTGTGAGGTGAGATATGGAAGAGGATTAGTGCCAAATGTGAAATTATCCTCTTTTTTAATGTCAGAAGTCTGACGAGGCAAAATAAATTGTGATTAAAAGAAAATGAACACGTGTGGCCAGAGCTCATCAAAATCTTTTTTTAACTATTTCAATTAAATTAAAAATTATTCTGAAATCCAATTCTGAGTTCAAAATGAGGGTATGGAAGAGGATTGGTGCCACGTGCGAAAATATCCTTTTTTGTGGATTTAAAGGAAAAAAATTCAAGCCCCTGATTTCAGTGGGAATCATAAATAGTGACCAAAAAAATAAGTCGGAGTGTTTTTTGATTAAATAATATTCCAGGTTCCAAAGCATACTTTAAAAAAAAAAGTAGAAGTAGAATAAGAAGTTATTTGTTACTTTTTAACTGTATAATTATACATTATTATGAGTATTGGTTTGATACGTCATTAATGGTTTAATGTATCGGTGGATGTTGTTGTACGAATGAAGGAGTTGGCGATGTGAGATGTTCTGTGTTCTGGTCGTAAATTTCCCAAAAAAAATTTCCACATGAAACTAGTCAAAAAAATGTATTGAGTTTAGCCACGATGCTAGAAGTGAAAACTGTCGAAAGTGAAAAACAGATATTCTTTTTTTTCTTTCTTCAAGAGTTCAAGAAGTTCCTGCGGCGGTCCAGCATGTACAACTTTGAGCAGCCGGTCATCATGAAGGTCGGGAACATTTCATTTAAAGGGATACTTAATAAACTCACTTTGTAAACATAATTGTTCCTCTTAGCATGTCAAGGACAAAAATGTCCAAAATGAAACTTACATTTTTGTATTTTGTTTTTGTACAAATTTAAGGACTTTGAGATTATTAATGAGTCACATTTAATTTGAGGAGTTTTTAGGACTAGTTTACTTTTAAAGTAACTGGCATCCGGATTTTCATTCATAGCCGGCGCAGATTTGACTAAAGAGATTTAAATAAATCTAATAATGGAACAAAAGTCCCCAAAAATGAATAAATTTGTATATATATGTATCTGTGTGCATATATATATATACATATATAATAATACATTAAATTTATGTGTGTATATATATATATATACATACATATATGCGTGTATATATATGTGTGTATATATATGTATATACATACATGTGTATGTATATATATATATATATATATATATATATATATATATGTATATGTATATGTATATATATATATATATATATGTATATATATATATATATATATGTATATATATATATATATATATATATATGTATTTATGGAATATTTCAAAAGTTCAAAATATAAACTAAGTGTTATTTAAAGAGTTAAAACCCTGATAAATGAATATTTGGTATTTATCGTCAGGACTGATGTTGGTTAAAAACTAAAATGACTTGAATATATTTTGTTCGGACCTCGGAGACGACGCCTGAACTTTGATGCGTCCGTTTTCTTTTGCTCCGCCTTCAGGCTTTCGAACATCTGCAGCAGCTGGAGCTGATCCGACCCGTCGACGCCTCCTCGGCCAAAACCCAGAGGGAGTACCAGCTCATGAAACTCATGCTGGACCACAGTCAGATCATGGAGGCCCTGCAGAAATACCCACAATGCCCCACTGACGTCAAGCAGTGGGCCACGTCTATGTTCTGAAACCCGCCGGGATCATTTCTTCAAATTTATTCAGAATACAGTCACAAAATGTACAGTTTATGGAATTCACAAAATAAAGTTTGTTAATAAAACATCTTATTGTTTTACTCTTATGTTTCCAATTAAAGGTGCAGTGTGTAAACTTTAGGGGGATCTCTTTGTACGAATTTATGACTTTCAACTGTTTTATTTAAAAATAGTGAATAATAAAAATAAGATGGAAAGCTGAGAAGACTTGATGTTAACTCTGGAACGTTTCTACGCTGTGGCACTAATCCTCTTCCGTATGGCAAACGGCAGAAAAAAAAACTAAATTACTGATCTGAGCAAATTAAAACTTAAAAAAAAAAAATGTGAGTTCGATCAGGAAATAAAAATCCAGGACATTTTTAGCGAGGATATGTGAGATTAATAAAAGATTTTTTTCTTAGACATTAGCCTAAGCCAAGGATATAATGTATAAAACACAAAATTATAACTAAGAAGTGGTTATAATGTTGTGGCTGGAGGAATAAATGAATTGGGCTTAACTGTGACGTGCGTCAGTGAAAGAAGAAGAGCCTCACTCACAATCTAAAAACACATTTATTTACATCGCGTGGATCACTTCAGCTGAGAAACCAGGAGCTGCGAGCCGCGGCGCCGATCCGCCATCTAGTCCGCGATACCGGGGATTCTGGAACATCTCTGAGAATCCCGTCGTCTCGTGGGTCGATTCACATTTTTCCAGTTTGAATTGAATTATTGTCACATTTGTTTGGTCGATGATGAAGCGGTTCCGTCATCGGAGGTGGAGTCAGCAGAGTGGATCGGCGCCGCGACTCCACAGCTTTGACAAATGTGGGGTCAAGAAAAAAAAAGAAAAGAAGCTTTTTTTTCCTTTTTTCTTCTTCTTCCATTTTTTCGTAGAAATAACAGGCGTGGCGGCCGGACCCGTCCGGCCAGCCAGCCGGACCCGTCCTGCCAGCCAGCCGGACCCGTCCTGCCAGCCGGACCTTCTTGGCGAGGAGGTGGAGGATTCCCGGCCGACGGTGAGAAGTAGAGATCGAGATGCTGGAATGAATCCCTGTAGTGGCTGATTGTGTTTCGGGAATATTGCAACGGCTCTCTGAGAGCTGAGGGGGAAACAGTGAGGGGACCCGGACGGGTTCCCTGAGGAACGCCCTGGGCCGAGGATTATTCACCTTTTCTGCTTTAAGTGCTTTCTTGGATGCTTTATAAAGTACGCCAGCTTTTAGCTTACACAAAGCGCAACTTTTTTTTTTTTTTTTTCCACGTGGCGAAGGATTTATGCAGGCAGAACCGGAAACGGCTGCTGTGCTGAAACGAGGGGGACAGAAACGGACGTGGGGGAAACACTGAAGTTCAACACACACCGATAAAGTTTCAGCTCAGAGTATATAGTAATACAAGTATTATGTTCTCATGTCTGTACAGAGCCGAGAGGCGGGGCAACAAGACACAAACGTTTCACCGATAGCTTCTATGCACATTAATGCGAGGCTGGGCCGGAGGCGGAACCGGGAAACCCGCGGGCCCAGAAAACCCGATCATACACCTCTAGACGGCGAGGAGCGCCTCGGGTCCTCGACTGTCTGGGCAGAAATGTTCTGACTGTAGTAATGGATGCGTCTCAAATATACCAAAAATAATTCCATGTGTCTCCTTCAGGTTGATGTTTTTTTTAGTGTTGTAGGCGTCGCCACCACGCCTCGCTGCTGACAGCCGTCCATTTTGGTGTAATCTGGACGGAACCGACCCGCGGTGAATGTTGGGATGCAAATGTTCCAACATTTGCCTTCCTTGCAGGCCGGGAAAAGAAGGCCATGTTTGAAAGAGGCGGTCCGGATGGAGACACGGCGGTAGAGTGCGAAGACTTTTGCCCAGATAGGCGAGTCCTGAGGCGTTCACATGTGACCCAAATACTTTAGTGGTAGTGTTCGAAATTCTGGTGGTACGGAATTTGCAGATGGCAAAACGAATTCCAGTCAACCGTTGCCTCCGGCGGTTCATCGGCAGACGAAGAGATCGGCGTATGAGCGGATCTCCGTCGCGACGCTTTGATGAGGTTCTACGGCGACGGGTCACGATCAAACCAGACCAGCCGAACGCGAAGTCCTTTGACGTTACACAGGGCCCGGCTCGATCCGTCAAAGTTCACACAATACTGGTTGACATTCATTCTCGGTCGTTTGGAAAGAAGAAGCACGTTACAGTCTTCTCGAGGAAAGAACGCGTTTTCCTGAACCACTACCCCACCCCTCCCCCACCAACCCCCCCAAAAAAACAAACCCTACATCGTTTACGACTCGGTCTCCGATCCCAAAAACCTCAGGCCTGTAAATTTAAAAATAAATACAACATATCAATGTGCGAGAATAAAAAAAAAGAGAGAAATGAAAATGCTACGGGTCTACGGCGGCGCAGGTTCTGTTTGCGGTACTGGTTGCATATAACTTGCGAGAATTTAGAAAAGCATAGTACTGAATCCCTGAATGGTATTTGATCTGTTTGGGTCAGTTTCTTTGGCCGCAGTTTAAACTCAAACACCCGGCCGTCCTGGACCTCGACGCCACCGGCCGCATCGGCAGGAAGTCCACCGACAGACTTGGGGCCACAAACCCGGAGAAAGAAAACGGGTAATACTGGACTTTCACGTTGGCGCCAACAGTCAAAAATGAGGAAACGTCTTGAGTTTGGACTTTGATCCAGGAAACGGTCCCTAAACTGGAACTTTGTTTGGAAATAAACAACTTTTTGAAGAGCTTGAAAATTTTTCTAGAACCCGGTTGTAGTTCTGGACTATTTCGACAACCGGCAAAGTCCGTGTGAACGAGGTAGTACTTATCGCTGCATGAGGACCTCGACGGTTGGTTGTCCGTTTAAGAGCTGACAGACCCGGTTCTACTGGGACGGACGGCGGCCAACAACACGACGGCTTCTACTTCCTTCAGGATTGGATCGCTCTCCTGTCATACGTGTCGCATTTCTACTTTTAGTTCTTCTAGTTCCGGGTTAGTTGATGAAATTGTTCTGAAGTAAGACGTTTCCCCACGGTTGTAATTTCACACGCCTTTAAATAAACAACAACTTATTATATCCTGTATTTAAGTCCTCATCGTGACAGAAAATCTATTTTCCAAGATTGAGCTAGCAAAGACAGCAGCGAAGAAAAAGGCGCCATGCTAACGGAAAATTAAATCGGGAACAAAAGAAAGTTGAAATACGAAAAAAAAATTTGCTCGTCTTTTGACTAAATGGAGTTTTTTGATTAAAGATGTCTTTTAATTTTCACTTTTCACTGTTTTTTTTGTGGCTTATATCACTGAGCTTCACAGAAATCGTCGCTTAAACTTCCTCAGAATGTTTCTAAAGACGTTTCGCCCCTGAATGAAAAAAACGTTCAGCAGAAAGAAGTTCCCTTATAAGTTTTTCAAAACATTATTTGCAGCTTGAAAAACTAAAACGTTTGATTTTAAACTGCGTCCAGAAAAAAACCTTCCCAAAGCTCGAGGAGAGACTGCGGGTCGGCCGGCACCAGTGACCCGGTGGACAGATACATCCGTGAGGCCTGACATCTACCGGATGGACTAGTACGGACAGAAGGGTGGCACCAGGATATGAGAGAGAGAGAGAGAGAGAGAGAGAGAGAGAGAGAGAGAGAGCGAGAGAGAGCGAGAGAGAGCGAGAGAGAGAGAGAGAGAGAGGCTCCTCGTCTCGACTCGCCCCGGCTCGGCGGGAGGTCGTGGGTTTTTAGCGACATCGGGATTCAAAAGCAACAGTTTCGTCCCTTATTTTTTGAAACATTTGAATCGGTTATCTTAGAGCAGCTTACCGACCAAACAGTGACCCCGAAATAAAGGGTCAGCGACCCAAAGCTAGCTGGAGGTTGCCTTAGCAACCAGAAGCTCACAAATATGTCCGTGTTTTGTTCCACTTTGCTCACGCTGGGGGTTGATGGATTAACATTGCATGTTTGACTCAGCGGGTTTGGGTCAGTTCTGGGTCAGTTCTGTGGTTTTGGGTCGGAATAAAAGAACTGGTAATAAAAAGTTAATAATAAAAATATTGGCCCATAGAGTTGGACTCAAATGGACCCTAGAGGCGGGTTTAAGGTAAGAAGTTGGCGAGGAACATCCGCTGGAACCTTTGGGTCGGTTCTCATTTGGAAAAAAAAAATTCTGGGATGTTTTCTCCATTAGTCCAGTTAAAATGAACGATGGTCAACATCAAAACAGCGGAACCAGAACCGTCTCTTCAGGGGGTTCAAACCATCAGAAACTACCTCTGGTGTAGATTTAGAGAGAGAGAGAGAGAGAGAGAGAGAGAGAGAGAGAGAGAGAGAGAGAGAGAGATTATTTGTAAAACGATTTACAGACAATTCTCACTTTTCTAAAAGTCGACCAAAACAAGTATTATTTTTTCGACTGAGTGCGAATCCAGAAATCTATTTAAGCGTTGCATTTTAAAAGTTGGGGGCCGTCTGTTACAGAGGCAGGGTTCCTGTGGGTCAGAACCGAGCACCACTAATCCTTTCCAGTCTGCTCCGTAGACATTATTCCTGACGTTTCCGACCACGCCGTCCCCCGAATCCAGTTTCCGAGAGCTGGGAAAGTAACATGAGCCGCCGAACAGAAAACGCACGACCGCGACGGAGGAATCGCAGTAGAAGAAGTCAGACGGCGTAGAAGCTGATCGGAGACATTTTGTCTTTGGCCTGGAACGTTCAGGCCGAAGCACATTTTTCGTTCGGTTCTAAATACCTGCTGACTCGACGTTTTTTTCCCCGAGCACGACGAGTCGAGACGAGAACGAGGGAATGAGCGAGAGGAGGAGGAGCGAGAGGAAGAGGAGGAGGTATTCCAGTCTGAGATGAGGGTGAGGATGTGAGTAGCAAAGATTCCTGAGGTGTATCAAAAGAGAAGATCAAAGAAAGAAAAAAAGAAGTATTCAATCAAAGCAAAAAAAAAAAGCTGGCATAGCGAAATTCTTGTTTAACTCCATAGGGTGCCTTTAAACGCGACGCCACTGGAAACCCGGCAGCACAAAATCATAAGATATTCTCCAAAGTCCGAAGGTGTTACCGGCTGGCGCCGGGCGCAAAAACCCAGAGTCTTGAACACGCGTCAGCTGTAGATATTATTACGCTGCTGACGGGAGAGGCGGAAAAAAAGAAAAACTTCCGAGGGATTTTTTCTTTTTTCACATTCTCATCCCAGAGAAAAGGAAAACTGACAGAGAAAAGTGGAGAAAAGACGTTTGTTTACGTTTGTTAGTATGGCGTTTGGTGAACTGCGTTACCCGTGAGCGTTGACAGATCTGTTTGGATGCTCGGAGCCGAGGTTGTGGCGAGTGTGACGAAGGAGCGGGACGCGTTGAAACCGAGTCCGTCTCACGTGAGGTATACCTGGTTGAAGGAGGTTTATGGTTTTTTTTTTTATCGTTGTAATGCTTGAAGATGGACCCCCCCCCCCCCCCCCCCCCTTTTTTTTTTTTTGTTTTTTTTGCCCCTAACCCCTTTAGGAGAAGTTTGATTGACAAGTGTTCTGGGTCCATGATACATTATGTACAGCAGCATTACACTAGAAACATTCAGAAGCTGTTGCTTATTGGCAAAACGAAAGTCGTTTGTTCGGAAAACAAAAACAACGCACACAAGAAAAAAAACAAAAAAAAAACAGCAAATGTATTCAGAGCCGGATGCTCCGCCTCCTTTTCTTATTATTTTTTTTTATAACGCTACAGAGCGTTCAGTGTAATCCGCCAGATCTTCTCTCCCGGTAGAAAACCGAACACGAGTTTCACTCTTACTGCGAGTGTATAAAAACAATACATGGCCAAAGCGTCCCGGCGAGTCGGCGCCGTCTCTTCTGTCGCCGTTAAATCCTGAATGGTGGCGAACCCATCGGTAAAGTCTTCTCAATCCTCAGGCACGCCTATCAAAATGAGGTGGGCGTCAACTGATGCGGTCGTGAGGTGAGGGCGCAGGGTGTTTCCTGAACGCGAGTAGCGGCCTGCACTTAAAAACAAAACGGAGAAGGACAGAAAAAAAAAGAAAAAAAAACGACAACAACAATCCGCCGACCAACCAGGGTCGGCTGCTCCTCCCCCTCCTGTCGATCTTTTCTGCCAGCTCATCCGCTGATCATAAGCTGGACTCTTTGGGCGGGAGGTCCACGTTGGTCACCATGGTGACCACGGTGACGATCTCCTCGGGGCCGATGACCGGCGCTTGTCGCTGCATCTGGCCGATCCGCTCCTCGACGCAGCCGGCGGACAGACGAGCCTCGGCTTCATGGTCCCAGCAGTCCTCGATGGTTTCACAGAGCATGGCCAGACCCTGAGAGAGAGAGACACTTGTGTCAAAGGCATTACAGCCACATCATAACGTCACAGAGGAACTACAGCCACACCGTTATGTCACAGAGGCACTACAGCCACATCATTACGTCATAGGGTCACTATAGCCACATCATTACGTCATAGGGTCACTACAGTCACATCATTACGTCACAGAGGCACTACAGCCACATCATTACGTCACAGAGGAACTACAGCCACACCGTTATGTCACAGAGGCACTACATCCACATCATTACGTCACAGAGGCACTACAGCCACATCATTACGTCACAGAGGCACTACAGCTACATCATTACGTCATAGGGGCACTACAGCCACATCATTACGTCATAGGGTCACTACAGCTACATCATTACGTCACAGAGGCACTACATCCACATCATTACGTCACAGAGGCACTACAGCCACATCATTCCGTCATAGGGTCACTACAGTCACATCATTACGTCACAGAGACACTACATCCACATCATTACGTCATAGGGTCACTACAGCTACATCATTACGTCATAGGGTCACTACAGTCACATCATTACGTCATAGGGTCACTACAGCTACATCATTACATCATAGGGTCACTACAGTCACATCATTACGTCATAGGGTCACTACAGCCACATCATTACGTCATAGGGTCACTACAGCTACATCATTACGTCATAGGGTCACTACAGTCACATCATTACGTCACAGAGGCACTACATCCACATCATTACGTCATAGGGTCACTACAGCTACATCATTACGTCATAGGGTCACTACAGCTACATCATTACGTCATAGGGTCACTACAGCTACATCATTACGTCACAGAGGCACTACAGCCAAACTATTACGTCGCAGAGACACTACAGCCACGTCATTACGTCACACAGACAGGTTCTCGTCTCTGCTCACCGTGTGTTTCTGCCAGCAGTCTCGCAGACAGGGCCTCAGTTTCTTATGAACGACGACTTCCTGCATGTCCTCCAGAGACGGGTGCTGACCCACCTCCTCCTCAAACGGCAACATGTACTCATCCACTGGACCTGCGAACGCAAAACGGCATGGTGTAACATTACCCAGAGTGCACCTGGATGAGTGACCGCAGTGTTTCTCCTGTCGATGCACCGAACTCACCGTCAGCGGCGGTGCACCTGGCGGCCAGCTCCCACAGAACCAGGCCAAAGGCGTACATGTCGATACGCAGGAAGGAGTCACGCTGGAAGTTGATGGCGCCCTCCAGGACTTCTGGAGCCATGTAGCGCCTTGTTCCTACCTAGATGTCAGCATCAGGACAGAAACGCACACTTTACCAACAACTTCCAGACCTTGGAGGCCGAAGAACAAACCCGTCCCTTTGGTCCCTTTGGTTCCGTCGGGTGACTGAGGAAGACTCCCTGGACTCCTCACACTCACCTGTCCATGTGTGTCTCCTGCTGATTTTCCCGCCTCAAACTGCAGAGCGAGCCCAAAGTCGGCGATGCAGGCGGTGAGGTTGGTCTTCAGCAGCACGTTCTTGCTCTTGATGTCCCTGAATCACCCAAACAAACGAGGAGACCGTCTTTGAACGCCTCCAGCGGCCAGAGAGAAGCACCTTCATTCACGTAGGAGGAAACCTCCACAGCATACCTGTGGGCGATGGAGGGCTTGTGTCCGTCCTTGTGTCCCGGGATGTCTTCGTGGAGGTAGGCGAGGCCTCGGGCCGCCGTCTGAGTGATGTGGCAGAGATCGTTCCACGACACCACATTGGCCTTCAGGTAGTCGGTCAGCGAGCCCTGGAGCGGCGGCGGACAGAGGAGAGTTTCAGACAGGATGGAAAAAAAGAACTGACAGGATAAAACAAACAAAGTCCCTTAATGACTGATATATATATATTAATATTCAAATCATGTTAATGACGGAATAACGGCAGCTGCCGTGATATTTATAACAGATTTGGCGATACGTCCTCCGCGGCTCATGGTGATTAACGACCTTCTGATAAAATGACATTTGTTGTTGGTCTGGATCGTCGTTCTTCAGCTTGGGTGACTCAGCGGGTCGTACCAAGTCAACCACACAGACCAGGGGTGTAACGGATCTGTGTTGACTCATGCCCCGCAGCTTTGGCACGCTTTCGGCCCTCTCCCTTTTTTTAGGGCGTCGCCACAGCGGATCGTCTCGTTCTGCATATTGATTTGAACGGCGTATCAATGTGGATTAAAATAATAGGGGTCTGAAATCCAAGGAACAAACGGGTCAAACGCCAGTGTCCTTCTAGTGCCAGACTCAAGGCCGGGTAAATAAGGAGGGCAGGAAGGGCCTCCGGCGTAAAACCAAATCCATATTCGGACTCGTACTGTTAACCAGCGGGGTACCGACCCACGGATGGAAACGGGGGATCCGCTGTGGCGACTCTGAGAGGTCGCAGCCAAAAGAGGAAGAATTCTGGTTTGAAATAAGGTTTAACTGCTTATTTGTCTCGATAAAGACGTGGACTAAAGACAGACGCTTTTCTGACATCTTCAGGATGAGTGGGGGCCATCCTGGACGACTCTGCCCACCAGCGCCGGTCAGCACAATGACCATAATCCCCCTTCGGACCACCGCTGGTCATTCCCGGACTCTCTTGAGGCGGAAACTGGACTCGATTTAATCGGATTTTTGTGGAGAAGTGGCGCGTGCCAGAACCGAGGAGCAGCTGGCACCGAGACAAGAAGAACCAACTGACCCGTGACTGCAGCTACAACTGTTTCCTGAAATATTTAAGTACTCCACAATAACAGCGACAAAATGACATCATCATGGACATTAACCCACATATAAACATGCGATAATTATAGTAACGCTGCAGTTATTATGGCCTAATTATAACTTATGTTTACTCTGTTTATCGGGCTCTACTGTTTGGACCGCAGGCTGGCACTTTTTTTATATTATATTTTATTTCTGCTGTTTCATCTTAATTGTGACCATTTTTTTTTCTTCTTCTACTTTGATCCAAGTAAAATGCAATGTTGTGTAATTTAACCAATAAGGATCAATCGGGTCTCCCTCATTCAGATTCCAAAAAAAAAAAAAAGTTTTGGGTCGCCTGACAGCAGGTCACATGATACGACATCACTGCAGTAATCAAAAACAGGTCTGGTACCAGAGAGGACATAATAGGGGGGGGCTCCATCTTTTATACAACAGCTCTGTTATTACATAATGTGTCCCAACCATACAAGGTCATGTCTGACAAAGGCAGGTGTAGTCGGCCGACTGACCACCAGGGGGCAGTCATGTCCAGCAGATGGAGAGACAGATCCAGTCAGCTGCTCTCCACTTTGGGGTCACCGAGTATTTCCCTTATAGGAGGTGTTTTTCTACTAAATTGTAAAAATGCAGAAGACCGATCTGAAGTTATTTTGCAGGCGGCTGTAAAAAACGTAAGGATTGTCCAAGAGGGAGTTTCAGCGTTTTTCTGGAAACAAGCCGAAACACGGCGCAGATACTTTAAATACCAACGCATAAATCAGCTCAGATGCATCGTAGGCATAAATCAGCCGTCGAGGACGCGCTGAACTCTGCAATCACCGCTCCAGCTGTGTAAAAGAAAAACTGGCAGGAAACGGAAAAAAAATAATAAAAATTAAAGCTTTTTGTCGGTTTTCAAGTTGTTACTTCTGCTGACAAAATAATCCAGCGCATGCTTAAATCAGAAGGAGTCTTTCATAAATCAGCAGTGCCACTCGTGTCGCTGCAGAGTGGAGGGTCCTCTTTAAAGATCATATAATTGGGCTTAAACCGCGCCGCCGCACAGATGCCGGTTTTCTTTTTATTCTATCAAGCACGGGGATTTTCAACCATTTTCCTGGAGTGGGACTTAGAAGAAAGCGAGTAGAAATCACTTCCTGCCTCAAATGTAATTAGTCTGAGAACACAGAGGCCTTCTACAGCCTGAATGCTCCAAGGCCGTTTTGAAGAGGGCGACTGAAGCACGGCGGGGCCTAACAAGGGTCACTTCCTCCCACTGATGAAACAAGGCTGGGGGGAAAATAAAGAAAAAAGAATAAAAGATAAAGGAAAAGTGCATGAAGTAAATCTGAATGAAGGATTAGTGAGTAATCAGTCTCCGGTGGGATCGTTTTTGCCTTTTACCGCCGCCGTTGTGACTTTGAGGCGCGTACGTGTTTGATGGCGGTTTGATGTCTTGAAGCTTTGTTTTATATTAGAGGAGGAAAAAAATAAAAATAAAAATACATTTATGGAATTTTAAATAAATATGCAAACCCAGCCGATGATACTCCGACAGTCTGGACCAAAAGTCTCTGGGTCGTTTCATCAATGGAGATAAATGTATTGGTCTAGAGCTGATCATCTGTGGACTACTGGACTATTAGAACAAGGACGTGGAACGGCTCTGGTTTGTGGAACGTGACTCGGCCGTATCTGTTCCTCACTCAGATTAGAAGCCATTACTGTCACATCCTGATTGGATCCACAGCCGCTCAATTCTTTTCCTGCCGGATTCGACCGTTCCAGAACTTCGTGCTTCACTTCTCCGTAGCGTTCAGGTAATGTCCGGAGAAAAAAACGTGACGACTGAGGCGTGGCATACCTCAGTACACGACCCTTACTTTTAATTCATAATCAGAAAATACAGAATTATTTTTTTAGGATCGTTAATGGTGGAACAAATACAAAGAAGAAACAAAACTGAGATAGCGGATGGGATTAACGGTAGGCTAAAAAAAAACAATAAACTAGAAAAAGCACTAAGGGAGTGCACAAACTTTGCCGAGGCATAAAAATACCCGAAGATACGAAAATAATTCATACACATTTCTCCACTAATGTCAGCGTTACCTTTAAACTCAAACATAAGCATCTCTCAGATACTCCGTAGCCACTCTTCTCCTGCCCTTCCACTTCAGCGTCTTTGTTCAGCCCACTGAGGCCCCAGCACCAGGGTCTACTTGTCGTAGGGTCCTTTAGCAAGACCCTGAAACCCTCACTACCCGGGCGCTTCACAGGCTCCGCCCACTTCTCCCTCTCAGCGATGGGTCAAATGTGGAGAAATGATTTCACTGTGTTGGACTGTGTATGACGGTATGTGATCAGTAAAGGATATCTTCATCTTCTTCTTCTTCTTCTATACTACTCCACAGGTGACACTAGTGAATAAAATGATGGCGCTCCTATGATCGGTGTGGATGGAGTTCACACCAGAGTGATCAAAGAGTAAACGGGCTGGGGTTCTGTTCAACCGGACTAAACGAGGCTGGGGTGAACCGGTTTAAAGCAAGCCTATCAAAACCCTGTCCTGGGCTGTTCATGTAAAGTATTTCTTAAAATATAGGTGCGTGCTTCATTCTAGGAAACAAACAAAACATTCGATGAACACGAGATCAAATCCAGCGGGTTGAAGGTGGTTCCTCTCCCGTCTGGGACAGCGTACCTTTTCGTGGTAGGAAGTGATGAGCCACAGCTCCAGGTCCAGGTTGTTGTTCCTCTTCTCCACACCGATGAAGTGGAGGATGTTGTCGTGCTTCATGCCGGTCAGACTGTAGACCTCGTACTCGTTCTGCCACGACAGCTTGTCCTAAACCAGAGAAATGGGACGAGATGAAGGTCATTTCTTCCATCAAGCTCCTGAAGTACCGCAAACTTCAAAGACAGAACTCTGGAGAGACACGAGGTGGTAACTGCTTAGCTTAGCAGCAGCTTGTGATTTTTAACGATGGAGGCCTGGCCCTTTAACAGTGTGGCCTTGTGGGTATTGTTTATCTGTACCATGGAGGGATCATGGGAGTTGCTCACTGCTTTCTCAGCTTTGGCTAAGCGCTAACCTAAGTGCTAGCGCTTACTAGGAGGTCTACTGACATGATGGGGAGCTAACATCATGCAGCACACGCAGAAACAGGAGTGGCAGTTTCTCATGGCTCTTTTTTACAGGATGTATATCGGATTTGTGTTTTATATTAAAAGCGTGTCCACACTCTTCCACAGAGTGGATCATGTACGATTTGGAGGGATTTTAAACCAGTTGTGAATGTAGAGTCTAACGAAGCAGTTAGAAATGTTAAGACTCAAGTTTAAGTATGTTTAGAACGGCTGAAGGCAGTTTTTTAACGTATGTGTTTCCTGTGTTGGAAACACCGGCAATCAGGGCATAGAGCCAAAAACAGACCCTTTAACAGTCGCTTACATGAGTGATTAGTGTAAACAGACGTGGGGTAACCATGGTAGGTGGGACCAGGTCTTTGAGATTCAGTCCGGACTTCAGGGACAGTTACTAGGAATAAATCCTGAGAGCGAGGACTTAAACTCCCTGTGGATTTTTGATTGATGTCGGTCAAGCGATAAGGAGGATTAAGAACATGATTAGAAATATTAAGAGATATGTAACCGGGCGGGAGTTAAGCCTTTAGTGCCCGCAGACATCTATCTGTGTTTTTTTAAGTTCTAATGGACATAATGAAGTGTAATATGATGTAAACTGACTGGTGGATGGAGGAACTTGCTCCGGTCGGTTCTTGAGCTTTATCAACTTATTTCTCCTTGGACTTAGTTTTAGATGGAGAAAACGTTTTCTTTGTCATACCTGGATCGGGAAGATCTTCACGGCCACAAAGTCGTTCAGGAGCTGGGCCTTCCACACACAACCGAAGCGCCCCCTGGCTTTCACCTCGATCAGTTGCAGCGGTTTTTGTCCCAGATCCGGCGATGGGGGCGAGGGTCCGGGATCCTGTGGGGGGAGAGAGAGAGAGAGAAAAGTCACTCTTTGTCACTCTTTATGGCTTTTTTTGTAGAGCATGAAAATAGAGATGGCTTCCACTGAACGGGACTGGTTCCGAAGTGATCTGGTCTCTTTAATGTTCTAGAGGTCTGAACCAGGGTTTGGGTTTTTGTTCCACTGTCTACATTTGATCCGGTTAGTTTTGGTTGAAGAACACTAAAGAAACTCTGATGACTCAGCAAATACTTCAACATCTACGTTGTTTCTGTCTCCCTGTATGTGTGTGTGTGTGTATAAATATATATGTATATGTATAAAAATATACATATATATTTATATGTATATACATATAAGCGTGTAAGATATAAAATTGCTAAATGCCCAAAAGAAATAAAATTCTAAAGAAAAATCTTCCAAAATTCTTTTTTTTTCTCGGTGAGGACATTAAAGGGTTAATTAAATCGCTGACCTGCATTCATCCTTTAAGTGCTTTATGTTTAAGATTAGGATTAGATGTCATTTGTTTGAAGGTAAACTCTTCTGGTTGGGGTTTAGCAGAAGCGGACCGGGGAGCTGGAGGCGTTTGAATTCGGATGTGAGACCTAAGATGATGTGACTGAGTGTGAAGCTGGGCTCTACAGAGATCCTTCAGGAGACACTGGGATCAAAGGTCACACCTCACGCCGGCTCTCGTGCGTCCGCGCTCATCAATCGGGAACAAAAGGCGTTGGGTGCGTGAAGTGGGTTCAGCACAGCTGGCGATCGGGATTAGGCCGATCGCTTTCACATGTGGCTTCAGAGCGGAGGACGGAGGGCGAACGAGGATGGGGAGACACGGGAGAGGGAGGGGAAACATGCAACCGGGGAGTCACATTTCCAAAAAGGATCAAAGGCAGAGGAAACAGTCTAGCACATGACTTTGAAGAAACAAGATATCCTGCTGTAAAATCTCTACTTCACGCCCATCGCTCCAAAGAAAAGCCCCCCCCCCCCGCCACCCCCCCACAACGACATTCATGTTTTCACTTGAGCTGGAGACTTAAAGGTGTTTGATATGTTACAGGAAGTTTTCAAGACTCTGAGCCCCGCGGGATCCACTCCGATGACCCGACGATATATTAAAAGAACGCTTGCCGATCCCAGACTTCCCATAAAATGGCCCCCATCTGCTTTAAAGATTCCAGTGGCGAGGTGAAAGCACTCACGCCGGTGGGATGCTGAGGAACAATAAAGGGCGCATCTCAGCACACACACGTCGAGGTTTCGCCCCCCGACCGCTCTTAAAGACAAATATTAGCCATCTCCAAGACGACGGGGCCGAGCTGGAAAGCATTTAACAGCGGGGAAAGTAAAACAGGAAGAAGCGGGTCGGTTAGCCGCCTGTCCTGACAAGATTCCCGCAGCTCCAGAAGCCATCTTTGTATCCTCTAGTGGGACTAGTGGGCTGGATCCCAGGGCTCCGTTTGTCTGGTCATGACTTTTGGTGTTTATGCAAACCACAGGAGTGTTAACGCCTGTAGTTCGGTTCTCCGGGTTCTGATCGAAGCAGAGATACAGTTTTTAGTCCCGGTTCTGTTACCATACATGAAGACATTTTCTGAACCGAAAAAAAAAAGAGCGATGGACGAGTTCCCAACCTGACTGAAAGTACAAACAAAACCAGGAACGACTAGATGAGAGTAAAAACTCTTTGTAAGTTTTAGAATAGATAAAGTTAAGTGCTCATCAGCTGACCTCACTTCTACTTCATCAATAAAATACAACACATCTGTGGCAGTAGCCCTCGTCCAATTGAAAACCCGCCCCCTGCCTTCATCACAGAGTAAACAAGATAGTGGATGTTGTTGTTTTGAGGTGTAGAAGGAAAAGCTGTGGTTGTGGAAAGCTGGGCGTAGTTGAAGCGGCTCTGTGATGGAGATCTATTGAGAGTATTTCCACACAGTAATAGAAAAATAGAGAATAAGACTATAAGAATAAGGATAAGGAATAGGAATAAGGTCTCTCTTGAATTGACAACTAATTGTTCCCCTTTTTTGTTCTTGCTTGAATTGAAATATCTGTCTGCAGTTTGCACAAAATCAGTTCCAGTATCACATTAGAAGGGCGTCTATCATGTGATCACTTCAGCGTGAGGTTTAAGTGAGAGGGGAGGAGTTGACTTGTAGAGAGCCGATCCAATTTGCGACAAGTAGCGAGTAAAACACGGACTGCGCCACGATGCCGGGGGTTGTACGGGGCCAACTAAGCCACTTCCTCCTTGAGTGTCACGCCATTATAAGTGTCTTTTTTCCAAAAAAAGTGTTTGTTTTTTTTTATTTACGGGAGAGCCGTTCATGGTTTGGGGTGTGTGTGCGGCAGCGAGCCACAAGCCAGTGCGCTACATAGTTGTCTGGATTTTTAGTATTCAAGTTATTCAAACTATTGGAGGAATCTTTTTTCCCCTAAAACTAGCTGCACCGGTTTAGGTAGCCTCGTCGTTCAATCCCTGTGTCACACCTGCTCGCTTAGTCCATCACCTTCCTGTCCTCGCAGATCCATCAGCTTCATCATTCATCAGCCTCAGAGTCATCAGCCACCACCACCACCAGTAGCCAGACTCCAAAGTGAATGATAGTGAAACTTAATGCTGCTGCTCAGGGCGGAGACCCTTTGATTTCAATCTCCCCAAAGAATCTGAGCGCCGCCGGCTTTAAAACGGATTAATGATCAAACATGATTTATTGTAATGAATCATTCCTCTTTCTTTTTTAAGTGTCAAGTCTTCTCTGATTGAAATAATGGTGTAAGTTTAAGGTGCAGGAGTTCCTGTTGGTAGTCGGAGCAGTGAAGCACTTAGTCAAACCAGCACTGGTGGAAGCAGAGAAGGGCTTAGCTTGCGGAGCTAGCACAACCATAGCATGCAAATCCTTTGCAACTAACACTTTGTGTCGATTTGGACGCTTTGTGACAAAGTTCACGTCATGAAGATTCTTTGTCAGAGCAAGTAACCCTGAACTGCGTGGCAGCAAAGAGGTTCACGGCAGACCGGAGTATCTGCTCAAACCTTTTTCATCTAACACGGTGCTGCGAGGCAGACCTGCTGTCTCTGCAAACTACTTTCACGCTGAACGCCAGCCAAATGACGGGGGAAATTACCCGTGATGATGCTGAGGTTGGATTACAAAGCGGCTCAAACGGTCCCAATTTGGCACTTTGAAAAACATCTTGGAGAACACTTTGTGACATAATGACAGGAACGTTTCTCCGCAGCTGTCGTTGTGGACATAAAAGAATGCACTCAGTGACTTCAGGTAAAACTTTCAAGTCATTGGGTCTTTTTTTTCTTTCTTTTTTTAAATCTAGTCTGGTATCCAGTTTCAGCTGCCGGCAAATACGCTGGAGGAGGATTATTTTCTTTCTTCGTGTCTGCATTGTTTCTAGAAAATGCTGTCATCTTCCGGGCTTTCGACCTGACGATGCGGTCCGGCCGGCCCCAGCTCCCCTCAGGGAGTCACTGGATCTGTCGTCTGATCGCAGGGTGCTGTGGCCTCGAACGGGGACGCATTACACTTAGTCAGCAGAGAACAGGAAATGGAAAAAACAGAATCTGCTGCTTCACACATTCCTCCCGACCCTCAACCATCACTCATACGTCCTCATCTATGACATCGTAGGAATGTCCTTTAGGTCTGCTCGGGTTTGTCCTGGGTTTTGGTTCGGATTGTAGAAACAGCAAAACGGTCGAGTGTAAGGACCTGAGAGACTTTTACAAAGAACCAATTGTGGTGTCCTGACGACTGGGTCAGAGCAACTCCGGAACTGCAGGTCTTGTTGCGTGTTCCTGGTCTCTAGTGGTTGGAACCAGGGACGGGGTCATGGCTGCCAGAGGCTCACTGATACATTTGGGGTCAAGAGCCTAGTCCATATTATCCAATCGCAAAGAGGACTGACAGTGGCACAAACTGATGAAGACGTGAATACTGCTCAGGGACAGTTTCATCGTCTGCGTAGCCAACAATGGTCAAGTCAGCCTCAATTAAGGACGGACAGATGGAACGATGACTTCTGGTTCCATTTATCGTGTTATTTTATACATCGTGTGTCGTGTATAAGAGAAGGAACTAGGATGCTCTACGGGAATAAAGCAGGCTGATGGTGATGATGATAATGTTCTGCTGTGAAATCTTGGGTCCTGACATTTATGCGGATGTAACTTTGACACCTAGACCCTACCTAAAGATTTCTGCAGACCAAGTGCCCCAGCCCGAACTGGATTTGGTATTCCCTAATGGCCGTGACTTTGTCAAGCAGGATTAGGCTCCCTGACTCACTGCAAGAGTCTTTAGGAATGGTTTGAGGAACACAACAACCATTTCAAAGTGCTGACTTGACCCTCCAGATTTCCCGGATCTAAATCCAATCCAGCATCTGTGGGATGTTGTGGATAAACAAGTCTGATCCATGAAGGCCCCAACCTACAACTTCCAGGACTTAAAGGCTCTGCTGCCCGTGTCTACGTGCCAGATACCACAGCAGAACCCTCAGAGGTCCGCCGGAGCCCAGGCCTCAATGCGTCAGAGCATAGAGTGCGGCCCACACAATATTAGTCGCTTCTAACATTATGGCTGATAAGTGTATGAAATTAAACTTGAGGTAATGGCCTCAAAAGATCGAACTCAGAAACCTGTGCTGATGATCTACACTCTGGGTTTTAGGACTTGAACTCCTGACACGCAGATTTTCAGTGATATCTGCTGCCACATTTCTACTCCAATCCCATAAATTAGAGCCAGAGAACATTTTGCACCGGCTTATGCTCTCAAGTAATTTACACTCTGTGACTTGGAAGTGTTCCAACTAAGTGGCAATTCTCCTACGCATGCAAGACGTATCTGCACTCATCCTCAGCATGCTGAGGGAAGGCATGCGGCGATTTCACTTCTCAACACTTTCTGCTATGTTTCCCCCACAGGAGAAAACGCAGCGAGCCACAGGTCCCGCAGATACCGCTCCGGAAATCAGACCACAAACGTCACATAAACCAGATAGGTCGGGTATTCGGGAGTAAAAATGGGGCCGCATACCGAGGTCGACTGGGCTTCTTTCCACCATGCACAACACATTTTCAGCAAGGAGCACAAAATATAAAAATCCAACCATGCAACCAAACCAGGCAGACAAAAAAAACAAAACAACAGAAATGTGATAGAAAGAAGTCGGTGGACAAAACAAAGAGATGAACTAAATGGTTGCGTGGGATTCAAGTGGAAAATTCATAACAAGCTCGGGAGCCAAAAGGGGGGAAAGGAACGGGGCTATACTTGAGTTGAACTGCTCTTACCTCCACCATAATGTGAAAGGCATGCTTGTTGAACAGGAAATAAGAGGCAAACAGAGAAAGTATTTCCTGTCGGTTAGTGGATGAAATAAGATCAGATCAGAAAAAAAAGATCAGAGAAGATGGCTTGTCCCTCAGGAGACTTCGGCCCCCCAGCTTGCACCTCAGAGCAGGTCTTCCAACGCTATGGTGTGGGGCCCACAGGTCTGTCTGTGGTTCTAGCCCCCCCGAGGATCAGAGAAGGTGTTAATAATGGCACAATTAAGAAACACTGATGAAGCTCTTGAGCGATGCAAACATCAAATGGATGAACGACATGTAAAAAAAAGATGACAGTGGAACCAAACAAATATAAATGCAAAGTATAGAATATCTGATGACAAATGTAGAAAACTGCGCCACACAGGAATGCCCCTCGGAAAAGGAGGAGTTTAACACAGACCTCAGGGTACCGGCTCTAAATCAAAATGTTTTTTCCGACACCTTCATTTGAGAAGCATTGAAAGCTCAAATTTCATGATCTTCGTCTGAAGTCGGGCTCACACTGAAGGAGAAGAATCTGGCAGAATTTAAAAAATTAAATCACGTGTAACAATTTACAACACAGAGAATCGGTTCAGGGAAAAAGTACTTGATCACATAAAGGTCAAAATCAAGATCAATGCAACACAAGCCCGGCTTACATGGATCCCGATACTCCGATTAGAATCTGTACCAAAGCCCGATCAGAATGAAAAGGCTCCTTGTAAACCGCTCACTCAGAATAAAAACGTCCACAGTGATGAATGTTTCAATTAAATGCAGAGGAGTAGTCTCAACCTTTGCCAGAGTTGACATAAAAGAAAAAAATGTACAATGAAAAGCATGAAATTCTGTTGATGTCTGTTCTGTAAATGCCCAGCGTTGGGACATGAATGAAAGATGGCGGCTTCCACTTAGACCTGGACTACAGTAGAATGATTTATATAAACTGTCAAAGAATTGAAATATGATTGGATGCCTGGATGGTGGCAAAAGGGGAAAATAATGAAGGCTACAATCAAGTCCAAGAAAGAATGACCTGACAGAAGTGGGACAGTTCCGAGTTTCATCACAGCTAATCAGGTCGCGTATCGTAAGGTACCGATCAGACTTTCTCGTGCTCGCCTTCGCCTTCCAGTAGGAGTACGCCTGCAGTATTATGGAGCCGATTCTTCATTAAAGGCTTTACAGGAACATCACGCGCATGTTCTTCCAGTTTCTTCTGATTTGATGCGTTGGCGCGTGTAAAGACCAGGTCCCGTCAGATCACTACTCTTCTAAACATCTGACCCACCATCTCCAATCGGAACGAAGGAAAGCGTCCGTGGAAACCCAGCTGGGGGCAAATGATGCTGAAAAACTCACCCACTGCAAACACAACCTGCACAACGACCCCCGCAACACAACCATTGCTATTTCAAGCAAGAGCGCGTAACATCTGCAGCAATCACTATAAATGTCAACATCAGTTTAGAGCCAACAAAATGTTCAAAAAGGGAATTGTCGTTTGTTTGTTTTTTTGGGAGGGTGGGCCGGTAATTTCAGGGTAGTTAGAGTCGACTGACACTTTGGGGAGTTCTATGGAACGCTGCACTCACACAGCAAGATGAACGATTCTCCGTAATGAAGCAGTTAATAACATTTTAGTCCAAATCAATGGGTGAGATGGATAAGGAAAGAAAGGAAAACTAGTATATAAGTGCAGACCTCCCGTGTAAAAGCTGTGGGCTTGTTTACTCAGACAGAATCAATTTCAGTTTGCTTCCACTTCACTTCGTGGTGTGAATAATGGAGGTTTGGTGGCAAATCAGCAGCCGATGACAGAGCAAAGTTTCAGCACAGTGTCAGCGTGCAATCAAGTTACTCGGCTGCATACGGGATTTCATCTTTTAACGTGATGCAGGGAGCATAAAGCTCCTCTGTTTAATTTTGTTGAGTTGTCTTTACGGCGCTTATGTTCCAAGCAGCGCTGAAAAGGAGAGGAGAAACTGTTTAACGACTTCTGAGACAAACACTAAGTTTTATGGCACTGTTTTAAATAAGCTTCTGAGCCCCCCCTGGGTGATTGATGTCATTTGGTAGCAGTCGTAATTTGTTTGTATATTTCACGACGTGAAACTTGTGGGAGAGTGGCAACTCCTGTGTTTCTGCTAGGATCTCTGTTAAAGGTGTAGTCCGTATAACTTCGTCGAATCTAGCAGTGATTCTAGATTCCAACTTAATACTGCACCTCAGCTCACCCCTCCCTATCCATTTAGGGGGGGGCCACTATGACCTTCAAGGGTCAAAATTACGTCATCAAGTGTCCTGGCAAGTTTTCATGCTCTCTGATACCTCCCGCACTGAATACTTCAGATAAATGTCCCAGTCCTGTCTTGCCTTTCCACCAGTTTTGCCTTGAAAAGTCCGTCTCGAAGGCGCTGC
Organism: Lophius piscatorius; assembly: GCA_009660295.1. Classification (NCBI taxonomy): domain Eukaryota; kingdom Metazoa; phylum Chordata; class Actinopteri; order Lophiiformes; family Lophiidae; genus Lophius; species Lophius piscatorius. The sequence goes on from VRLP01001234.1 coordinate 78,118, forward strand.
AGTTTGAGAGTGGCATAATAAGAAGTAAGCCTTTCCATATGGTCATCGACTACAAAGTGAATATTTACTCATTTTTGTAATAAACGTGCTCCACTGCTGTTCTGTATCGTTGTCTGGATATGATATTTTGTTCACAACTCTTCGGGGAGGTGCGAGGGATCAGACATGCATTTTCTTTCGTTTGAATAACATGTTGCCTTTATGTATTCCAGCCGTCACCCACACCTCGAGCCAGCATGTAATAATTATACGTGAAAGTACAGCGGGAGCCTTCTGTAATAAGAGAAGAGAGCCCCGGTAATGAATTCAGTAATGACCATAAAGTGGCGACAATTACATTCTCGGTATGACGACTTCATGGGTCATTACCTTCCCAAGAAGAAATGAACCTGACTTATTTCAAGTGACTCCTTCCCTGTGGAGGAAAATGTGACCGAAGTGAAGGTAAGGAAAATCAGCATGAGATACGCAACGGACGCATCTATTAATCGTCGTGTTATTTTAATATCACAATCACTTCATCCTGTTATCCCATTGGTCGTTTTCCAACTTCAGATGCCAGATCGGAAACATTAAGAACTGGTATTAAGTTGATCGATAGAACGCTGAAAATTGCAGTAATGTCGGGTGTTTGTTATGGTTGTCTCGACTGCAGCTGCTTGTTTATGCGATAATCACATTCACACCCTGTTCTATTAGCGTTCAGACAACTGTCAAATAGTCTAACGACTGATTATTGGGAAAAGTTAACACCAAGTATCCAAAGGATCTGAAAGGGATTGCGGTCCAGGGTGCCTTCGAATGGACTAAATTTGTCAAGTATTTCAAGTTCCGGTACAGACATTGGCAAGATCGCACTTGAGATCATTGTGGGGATGAATGACACCGATCTTCCTGAACTTCAACTCACAAAGTGATGACCTGACATTCTCCTTCGGAACTTTCTACAAGTGAGCTGTGTCCTCTTTTCCCTCATTGATGGCGAGACATTCTGGCCCTGAAAGAGCAAAGCCTCTCCACAACACTCCGGACCGTAAGTCTGATGTTCTGCTAGAGCAATGCTTGTAATGTTTATCGTAAACCTTATGGGCCGGGACCCCTGTTTTCAAACAGTTCAACCTTCCACTATTCGATCCAGAGAAGATTCTCCAAAAAGCTCTGAAGGTCTCAGTCTTCCCCGTGAGCTTGGAAGGAATTTCGGAGAGGCGGGTCAGTCCATTGATCTATCAAACCGGATCTCGAGCTTGGCTCCTGGTCCATCTCTATTAGACATTAGCCAAGAGTAGCCCTTTGTGCAAGCTAGGCCACTATGGCTCAGATCCTCGAGCTGTTGCTTCTCCTCGGGGAGGTCCAGCTGGTCCGGTTGAACCTCGGAAAGGTGCCTCAGGCAATCTGCTCCTCTTCATCCAAATCTTGCGGCTGATTATCCAATTGCAATGAGATTTTTTCTCTCAAAGGAAAGAGGTGTGCGTAAAATTCTGGAAGTTTGCGAGAGGTATTGTCTGTTGAACCTGGGCAACTCAGTGGGTTCAGATCACTGACTTTGGTAAAGGAGACTGGGGTCCGATTCCTAGTCGAAGGTGGGCGTGGCAGGAATCGAGTGTGAACCCTTAGGCAAGGTCTTTAGTGCTACCAGCCCACCCAGCCTCATCTAGTGCCGATCCCGAGCCCGGATAAATGGGAGGTTTGTGTCAGGAAAGGCAACCGATATAAAAACCTATGCCAAATGATTATGCGCGACGAGACGGTCCGCTGTGGCGACCCGTTAAAAAAAGGGGAAAGAGCCGAAAGAAGTTGTTTTGCTGTTGTCTGCTGAAGATGCATGTCCCGCCGTTGCTATAGTAATCCCAGTCCTCAGTTGAATACAATCAGCTTTAAGTAACCTTCCTTCCGACTCTCATCATTGTACACCCACTCATCCATGTCGTGATACATTCTGCAAACACCTGATTCTACACAACCAGGAGGATTTCATTGGTCCCGGCGTGGCTAGTTCATTTTCTACCCTCCCTGCGTGAATTGATGAATATATTAGCAGTTTGTTTTTCCTACTGTGTCATCATTAGTTGCCCAATGAGCCCTCCGTCATCTTGTTTTATGTTCTTCATTATCTCTTTTCAGGTATGATGTTTCATCAGCTTCTTTGTGGCGTTGTTTTTCCAACGCCGAGCAATCGTTTGCCTCTTGATTGTATAGTGCCACCGTCTTTTTTTTTTTATCTTCTCCCTGCTATGCCTCAGCGAAGAGCAAATACAATAACCGAGTGGAGAGAGCAGCATGTCTCCCTTCGCTCCTTCCACCCACCGCCAGAACCCCGAGGCAGAGCTGCGAGCGGATCCGTCTTAAGTTTTGTTTGCCTATATAAAGCTTCATCAATAATGCACGGGTCCCCGACTCCTCTTCCATACGGTGGAAGCTCCGCATGGGTTTTCTTTCTCCTCCTGCAGCAGAGAAGATCACTCTGCTGCTGGCGGGTTAAAACCACCTCGGAGTCATAAATAATCAAGGATCCGCCTTCTTCTCAGACCGGCGAGAAAGGAGATTGGGGGATTGTTTAAAGGGCTTACAAAGGTGATGAAACCGTCCGATTCAAGTGGAGACATGAAGATGATGAGCGGCGAAGGAGAAGGCACGGCAGAATAAGAATTGACAAGCCTGCTTGACTAAGTGAGGAGTTATGAGAGGTGAACAGGTTCGCAGTCAGATGTTGGTCAACCAGCTATTCTGCCAGCTATTATTCAAATTTCCTCTGATTCAGATGTTTAAGATGAAAGGCAGAATTCGTCCTGAATACAAATCCCCGCTGACATAAATTGATGTCGACTGGTGAGGTCGTTCACTGACGTTATGGTTCTTAGTCCTGGCTGAGGCTTTGCTTTATTTTAATTTCATGGTTCTGTTTTTATTTTGAAAGTTTAAGTCTTAATGTCGCATGTCTTTTTTCGACTTCCTGCCGTTTCTTTTTCTTATTTCACCTCTGGTATATGCCAAAACCCAGAGGTGGGTTTTGGCATATACCAGAGGTGATTACATTTTGTTGAAGTTACATGTTTAGAAGCATTTAAAATCAAATAATAAGTTGTTTAGAGTAGTGAAGTCGCAATGTGGCTATTGCTGCCTTTGTTCTTTTGATTCCTTTGGTGTTCCTTTGTGGGCTAAGTTTCAAGAGTTTCTTTGGTGTTCCTTTGTGGGTGGAGCTGGGAGCACAATGGGCTGAGCAGAGACGCTGAAGTGGAATGTGCAGGAGACAACCGGCTACCGAGTATTTGAGAGATACTCAGAGAGTTTGTTGGAGTTGTCGGTTGATTTAGAGGCTGGCAATAACTCCGACGTTAATGGACATGCAGAACCTTGGGTACTGTTGAGCTTTGGCAGTGGTTGGGTTCTCTGAGTGCTTTATCTAGTTCCCTCTGTCCCTGTTTAGTGCTCTGTGTTTCTATATTTTATGCTTACTCTTTCCAGTTTTTGCTTTTGTACTCCCTGGTTCATGTTCCGCTCTTCATCCTCAGTTTCCCTGCATGAAGGTTTCTGTTGTGTTTTCCCTCCGTGATGGTCCATCTGTTTCACCTGTCTCTCATTATCTTCACCTCCGTTTAGTATTCAAGCGTCCGGAGTGCAGAATTCAAACGTGTCCCCTTCGAATAAATGCAATATGATATTCATGTCTACATTTTTAATAGTGTATAATCGGCAATAAATAAGAGTCATTTGTTTATGTGAGCTTAGAAAAAAAAACTTAATATCTCCAGAGGGGGCGGGACTTGTTCCAACGAGGCCACGTTTGTACAGCAGCAGTAGAAGGGACAAACCGAACAATGCCTCACATGAACAGAGAGGACTGTTCATGTGGGCTTAAGTGGCAAAGACAATTACCTGTTTGCAACCTCTATGAACAAAATAAAAGGAATGCTTTACTAGCACCAACGCCGGGGTGTGTTTCTGTGCCAACAGCAGCGACACGCTGCAGCCGTCAAAGAGTTCATTATTTTTAGCTCGTCACACACGTGAGCTGGGATGTGCTAAAAATAAAAGCAGACCTTTGTTCAGAATATTACCTCGCTGTGTTTCCTGCGTAAATGTATTGTCCCTTCAAATGGCCCATCCCCAAACGCAGCTACAACCAGACGCAACCAGCGATAAGTCGCAAATTGCGTTGTTTGCATAATCACTTCCGTTGAAAACTTTCCACCTGAGCGACGAACGTCTGGATGTCAGTGCAAGTTGGAGGAAGCTTTCTTCGACTCGACCTGATGACGCTGTGAAACCAGAGGTGGAGATGTTTGGTTTTCGGACGTATCCTTGACTTCACAGCAAATAAAAAAAAGTAGCGATTCGCAGCAATATTGAATCATTCGGGAAACGCCAACGGATGATAAACACGATGTGCAGGTTCAGTTAGATTTAGATATGTTGACCTATTCCTTTAGACTGCAGCAAGTACAACTAAACAAATTCTCTGACTTATGGGCGAAGTGGACTGACGACATCCGACCCCGCAGGCGAGACATTACTGACGTACTGAAACGGTCTTGAGGAGAGAGAAGCAGAATGAATCAAGGCTCCTCTTATTCTCCGGCAGGGCTTAAAAGTGGAAAAGCAATTATCTCAACTTAAACCCTTGTCTGACTGTAGCGCTCTGCGGGGGCACAAGAGATCACGGCTGCATCGGACCTCTCAGAAACTGAATCAGCCTTGGGGCTGAAGGTGGAGAAGGCAGAACGCCGCGTCTTCAGACATCACAAAGAACGACTGGAGCTCGTGAAGAAAAACCTACCACGGCTTTTCAAATCTGGTTGTTCCACCAGTACGTGTTCGGGCCGAAAACTCTCTTATCTGCCTGGACTTGAAAGAAAGAGGACGCCACAGTTTTCTGTTGATGGACAGGAGGCGTGTCATCGCCCTGATAAGACTTACATGTGTCGGGACGAGGGCAGCCGGGTACGCCAGCTTGTGATGTCTCCACATCCAGAAAGAGAAGAGGACCACGGCTGCCAGGCCTATGATGGGGACCAGGGAGTAGAGCAGTGTGCTGAAGAGCTGGGGCTTCTGGGAGAATGGGTTGGAGGTGGCTGTGGGAGGATAAAATTGAGAAGATGGTGGAGATGAGACAGACAACAGGACAGCCGGATTATTTAGTCTTCAGAGAAACAAAAGTAAAGCAATGAATTACAGAAAGGGGGGCGTCTGATTGGCCCAGATATCCTGCTACATCATCCGCAGCACTCACGCTTTTTACGGCTTCAGGATCATATCACCGTTCGCACACTCACACACACACACACATACACACACTCACACACGCAAACACACACACACATGCGGCAGGATTAGCAAATCCATCTCGTGACATAACTTAATCCCCCTGCCAAAAATAACAGAGCTCTGAACTGTACGCGACCCTGCAAGGCGACGCCTTCCGCCTCAGCGCCTCCCCCCCATCACTAGGTGTGACAGTTTGATGAGGCGGTGCTGTCAAAAGCGCCAACGCTGGGTTGTGGAGCGCCGCAAACATTCTCGGGTGAAGGGGGGAAAAGAACAGGCCAGGGGGGGGGCGACGCGTTTGCACCAGCTGCATTATGGGACTCTCAGGGCAGAGACGGTTGTTGTTGTTGTTTTTTTTTTTTAAAGGGTGTCTGAAGGTTTAGGACGATCACATTTTAAGGAACGCAAAGAGACAGACGGGGCTGTTGGACGGCGTCGCCTTGAAGTAGCGGGAGAAAAAACTCAAAACATGATTAAAGTTCCTTTTTTTAAATGTTTATGGACTTCATTAAACCATAATATTGGTTCCATTGTTTCTAATTCAACCAAACGTTGAGTGATCCCGTAATGAGGATATTCACCGTCAGAGAAACGTAGTATAGAAGTAGAAGTAAAGAAAACTGAGGACCAGCGATATTGAAACGCTAAACCCGATGGGTTTTTCTAGCGAGTCATTTGATAATAACGTAATGCTGCCTTCAAATGTGTTATAATCCGGTTGGAAAAAACGCCTCCACCAGATTTAAGTACTAATTTGAACGGTGTCTCTAGAGGGCAGGCGATAATTCTACAACTCTTCTAGGTTTTGACGCAACATCACCGACACACGTTGAACGCACCGCGCCAATTTGATTTGAACGTGCGTTCTATTCACTAAATAGCGTGTGAATTACTAATACATTTATTAATTAGCGTTTTAAAAATGCTTTTCTAATCCATATCCCCTCCCGTGATTCGGATGCACCCGAAGTTTTTGACGCTGATGTCTGAGAGGAGGAGGGATGGAGGGTCTTGCTTGAGGCGCCGGCTATCATAGTGCTTTCTGGGATTTGTAGTATCCGTGCTATTTGCGGGGTATTTTTTCACCAACGGGCCAATTATTAGAAAAATTTGATATTGTTTTCGCGGGCCGGTTTACTTGTCAGCACTTTTACTGGGTTGTTGTCTACCTCAAACCATTCCTGAACTATTTCTGCAGTGCGTCAGCGATCATCATCCTGCTGGTTGGAAAGTCATGACTGATGGGTGGAGTTAGGTTCCTGCCCAATTAGTTTAATCATTCTGTTTTCCTCTTGACTTTAATGAGAGGATTCTGTCTTTCAGCCATGTCCAGATTCAACTCTGCGAGTCCGCTCATGTCTCCTTGTCCTCGCCATCCTCCTTCAGATCCTGAAATATTTGCAAGAGACCGCAACACCTGGAAACGGTAGACCCTGGCGAGGGTTCAGAGCACGTGTGTCTTACATCACACACAGAGCAAAGGCCCGAGTGTTTGAGACGTTTCCTTAGACATTCATGTGTATATGACTAAATATATGTACACGTGCAGAAGACTCAGTTTTCAGGTGCATTCCTTAAGGAACGCTCTGTCTGTGTGTGTGTGTGTGTGTGTGTGTGTGTGTGTGTATTTGTTTGGGTACATACTGTAGGCAGTCGAATGGTGTAGGTCGCTCTGCGGCAGCGCCTCGGGGGCGTACAGGAACTTCTCGTTGCACATGTTGCCTTCACAGCAGCAGAAGAAGACGTCTGGACTCTCCTTCCTCTCCGCACACTCATTACTGTGGAGGGCAAGGAGGGGGGAATTTTTAAAAAAGGAAGAATTCTCCTGTATTCGCGTTGCAATCTGTTAGGTGTCCCTGCAGAGACATCAGGCCGCACGTCCTCTCTGGCAGAGGAAACGTTTGAAAGGGAAAAAAAAATGTATTAAATAACTCCCACTCGCACACAAACTCTCGCTCTCTTTACACTCACGCAGTTATCAGATGAAAGCCAAAGGAAGTGGCAGCCGCCCTCGACTCGCTCTGGCCTCTCCAGGGATGCGAGGCGGCGCCGCCGTCTGAGCAGAGGTACCCAAACTGCGCGGGCTGAAGAGTCCCCAGCGAGTTTATCGCTCAGGAATCAAAAGAAAATACAAACTAAAACCGGCATCTGGTGGTCCGGCGAGGAAGAGGCTACATCTATTTATATCTGTTGGCTGTTCCGGGCTCAGACTCAGACACCGGGCCCGGTCCGGAATACATTTTCCAATCAGAAATCCGAGATCCTGAACCAGGCGTCTGGTCCGCCTTCCTGCTGTATGTTTGTATTGATTGTGCTGTAAGTTTACCGTGAGCTCCAGACTGGACTTGTTTTCATAAAACAAGAAGGAGTAAGTAGAATATCACATTCACAACTCCTTCTTTTGTTATTCAGCTCAGAGTAAAGATTAATCTTTTAACATTGGCGTCGGAAAAGCCATTCATATCTAGAGAAGGGGCGTGTCCTCTTCCTCAGAGTTTTTCAAGTTGAGCTGCTACGTTGGTAAAATAGCTTTTAGGTTAAAGTGACAGAAAGGTGACGAAGAAATGCCTTTTAATCTCAATTGGGGGTCCAGGGGCCCCCACTGCCTCCGGTGGGAGGTTTCTTCCTGCCTACCTGTCGTAACAGTTGACGTCGTCCAGCCAGCAGCCCTGCTTGACGATCTCGATGACGCCGGACACGTTCTTCCACGTGGCGAAGCAGTGCCGCCGCTTGTCCTTCTCGCCGTAGCAGGGCTCAATCCCGCTGCGGTTGGTGCGCTCCTTCTCCCAGCTGGCGTTGTAGTAGGCGCACTCCTGCGTCTCTGAGCGTCCCAGGATGGCACCTAGAGAGGGCGAGGAGGACAACTCTTCAGTGTCGTGCTCGCAACAACAAAAACTTCTTAAAGCAGCTGAAGAACTCTGGGATCTTCACGGAGTATGAGGTCGTAAAACATTTAGGAATCAGAAAATTCACTTGTGTTGTGCTTTCTTGTTCCCGGGTGAATAAATGAGAGCTTTTGTAAGATAAACAAGAAACACTGTCCAGGCATGACGGCGATAACAAGGTTACGCAGTTGATAAACCAGCTCGGCTCGACGCGCCGCCTCCCCAGTGTAACGGAGACCGACGCCGGGAGATCAGGCAGCGGCTTCTCACAAAACGATATCTCGGAGAAAATCCCGCGTGACAGCTTGTCAGTTTGGCGTCGTTGCTGCCGCGTCTCATCAGCTGTCAGAGAGTAAGTCCAGGTGAGACTGTTGACAAACCCGAGGAGAGCCTCAGCCTCCGTTCGCTCCAGGCGCTGGAAATACAAGTGTCGAGACTACGGCCGCGCAATTCACTCAAAAATAATTGGAATTGACATTTGGAAGCTCGAAACAATACGATTTCATTTATGTCAATTAATCTGATCGATAACCTCTCCGAGGCTGAACCCCAAACACATCACACTGAGTCACGCAGGTTCGCCCTGCCGGGTCGGCCGGTCCATTCACAACAGCAGATAGGACCAGAACTAATTCTGATCCAACAAAAAGGGTCCAACCAGATTAGGACTGCAATTAATGATTCATTTTTCAGAATCAGAATTACTTGTTGTTTATATCCCGGGGGAAATTGGTGTGTTACAGATTCTCAGAAAAAGCCCCCAATCCCCTGCATTGGACAAGAATTCCCCGGAGTGAACTACACAAATTAAATGTGACTCATCAATAATCTCAAACAGTCCATAGTGACTCGACCCAAGTATTTCTGTGACGTCAGCAGTCTGCTCTAGGATCAGATCCCATAGTGACTCATAGTGAATTTTTCTGACCTCAGGAATCAAATAAGACAGATTTCCTGCTGCCGATTCATATGAACTTAAATTTGACACAATTAGACTTAAAGAAAATATGAAACATCACAGTAAAATATGACAAATAAAACTTACATCTCCTTGAGACGGTTCTTATGAGGTATTTTGGACTAATTCAGACCAATGTTTAGGAAGAATGGTCTGATCATATTTTCGTTAGATAAGCTTCCCTTGGTGAATAAAATAAGAATGATACAAGATTCACCATAATTTTGACTAAATTGGATAAAGGCTGGAGAAATAATGTCTTGAAAACTGTGATTGTGGAGAAAAAGCTCATCATAGAGGCTGAAGTATACAACTGACCTTCCCCAACTCAATCCGTTTCATCCTTTCACTAAGTGGGTATAAAGTCTGAAAAGGATCCACGGAACATTTCTTGAGATGTCGTGTTAAAACGAAGGATCTGTGGTGGATTTGTTAAAGCTTGTCCAATTAAAATTAAACACAACTTTGACCATTCATCTTTAAACCTTTTACTCAAGCAGCACCGATAAAAAAACATACACTCAAACAAAACTCACTGTAAGAAATACGTCCACTGCTGTCTCGTTGTTTTCATGTCGTAGACCTCCAAGATATTTTCTCTTGAGACGTCGAGAACCATTTCTGTTTTTAGCCATTCGGCCTCATTTGAAGAACTTCTCTTGAAATGTCTCAAGTGTTATTTCAAGCATGCCAATGGTCGCCTTTCCTCATAAACTAGCAACTAGCTACGTAAATCAACGATTTACATAGTCATGGTAACCAATAACGTCTAATGTCATGTTTGTCATTTGGACATATTCTGATTTCAATGGAGCAAAAAGAAGTAAAATATGAACACTGCAGAACCTAAATATACGGCTAAACATTTGATGCAAAATAATCACACTTTCGAGTACGATGAGTGTATAGCTTTAAAAATGACAGAGGGAACGGCTCCCGAACAGTTCCATAGGGAACATTTACAAATCCACACAATAGGCAAAAAGGTTCAGGTCGTTGACACTTTTTCAACGTGAGCAAATGAAGGTGAGAGTCAACCTGTTTTTGAATTATATTTCATATTACTCAGGGTAAGTTGCAAAACTGCTCACTTTAACTATTGATTGCGTATTTATTGTGATTCTTCTTTTTTATGACACAGAGACTCGAGTTACCGCATTTGGTTCCATTTCATATCTTTACATGTCTGGAATGACCGAAACGAAATTTGCATGAGTCCAGCGCAAATTCACGACTACTACTAGTACTACTGCGTACTACTTGCGTTCCGGCACAATCGCAGTTAAGTCACTGTCTGAGAACTTTGCATACAGTGTAAGAAAAGCAAAGAATAGTGACTAATGATAAATCCTAGTTGCTCAGCTCCAGCTCAGAACAAACTGAATCACTCCGTTCCTGTTCCTGGAGGTGCAATAAGAGGTTCCTGATATCCGCGTCGCCTCTCGACCCCCCACGTATATCCATCTCTTAACGCCCTTCTTCCTTTCAATGAGACATCTGAGCTGAGAATGTCAAAATTATTCACAATCATGTCACCTTATTCCCGTCTTTTGTCAAGCTCGTGAAAAAAGCGGAGGTGTGTGGCAGAACATTCGTCTCAGGGAAGAATTAATCAGGCTGTTTATAGACGTGAAATGTTGTACAGTCACGCAATAACCCCAGAGCCCGCAGCATCAAAGGTTCAACACGCCACCATCATGTTTTTTTTAGGTGACTGGGGTTTCGCGTCTGTCAGTGAAACTACAGCACCCGTTTGACAACACCAGAAACTTACTCAGTCAGATTTATCTCCATGGATTTATTTTTGCGCCGTCTCTAAAAACACACGGCGGTTAAAGGCTTGATTACGAGGCTTCTGACAGGAATACGATCTGTGCGGCAACAACGGGAAAAAAAAGAGCCTCTGCCTTCAAGTGATATTTAACGTCAGTAACATCATGACGTATACGCTGTGAGAACTTCTATTGATCACCCGCCAGAATTTCGCAGCTGCCTGACGGCTTTTGTAAATGATATCACCGTTTATAGACTAGAAAATGTTTCATACTGTATTTTCCCCCCAGGGGAAAAAAGAAAGTAGGACATATTATTTAGAGATGAGTGGATTTGGACGGAAGGTTTCTGCAGGTTTCAACAAGATCAATTTAAGACTTTTTTTTACAACCTCTTTAAGGCCATTAGAAATCAAATTTAAGATCATACTAGCAAAATAAAGATAAGGCCAGATATGAATGATAACTGAGTTGCCAGCTACGTGTAAAATAATTCATTTAATCACAGAACGGTGTGTTTGTGAAATACAGTTCATTATGGTAAGAAAGCTCATTCTGAAATAGACTGAAGCATTTAAGTGAGTGTGATTGAAGTAGTATTAAATCAACTTCAACGTATCGCTGCATCTCAGCGGAGACGGTAACCGATGGCTTTTGCTATTTTACTTCATTTATGTATTTTTTTTTACAAAGCTTGGCTTGATACAAGTAACAAAGTAAACACAAATACTGCTGTGTGACTCAGAAGGTAAAAATCACCTTTGGAAAGGTGAGTTTTATTGTTAACATGCAGTGAACATTTGACAAAAAAAAAAGACTCCTATCTTTAAATCATACTCCACGACATTTTCATTGATGAGTTAGCTGCTACAGTATGACAGACAGATTATTGCGCCATACAAATACGCCTCCCGCCTACGCCTCCCGCCTACTCCCCATTCTTTGGAAATGTCTCATCGCTCAAAAGGAGCAATAAAATTAAATAACATTTGACTGATTTATAGCTGTGATGCTAATTTTGCCATGTTAAATCCCATTCACTTATGCTAGAGGATTAGCCATAAAAATTCACTGGGTGGAAAACTGCACAAGCACGCATGCACACAAATATATATGCAAGGTATGACTCAATATTAAAACCAATGCAAAGTCAATTAAGTAGCCTCTGTCTAAATGTAGTTATCCATACAATTACTGCCTGTTAACTAGTGAGAACGGCGGAAGATTTGTTATTTTTTAACGAAGACGATGGCCAAGTTAGAGGCTAGTGATATTAGCATACGGCAACGTCAGTCTGGTGTTATTTTCACTGTGTCGCCTTCAATGAAAAACCTGGGTCTTGCATTTGAGACAGTTTTTGAACAGCAAACAGGTAGAATGAACATTAAAAGCTCAGCTTTTCCTGCTTACTTTCCTGATTTCAAGGGCGGGACATGCTAATATGATTGGCGGAGTAGCGGCAGGCGGGCCACTACCGTAACGGTTAGGAATGCTGGGCCAGCTAAAGACGGAGAATGCGGAAACCTTTGGGGTCCAATCACAAGGCAAAGCGAAGCATAGGTAGGAGAAATCATTTTCCAGGACAACTTGTCCATGTGTTTTCCATGACTCGGACAGCTTTTCCAGGACCAGTTGGAACCCCGCAGGCCGTATAGCGCCATTAAACGTAACAAGAAGCGCTTTTTTCATTTTGACTTGAACTGAATCTGATATATTTTTGATGCTGCAAATGCCAGGAATTTCTTTCATACTGGTTCCACTAATATTGTTGCAAAGCATGCTAGCCTCAGTGCTAGCCTCAGGAAGCACAGAGTGAACGGCAGAAACAACGTACGGATCACACATTTACCCGTTTATCGTCATTAATACATGAGTGTGGTGAGGGCAAGCTGGCGATAACCTAAGAATAATAACCATTATGGAAATTCTGATTGGCTGCTGGTTTCTGGGTGAATGTAAAAACATGCACAGGTCCAATAACAAAAGCCAAAGCCGAATATATCCTCAATTAACCTTAACAATGCCCTGATGTTTTGGAGGACTGCTGAAGCTGGAAGTACAAAAGACGGAGAGCGTCATCCATGCATAACATTTTTGATGACGCTGAATTAATTGGTTGTTCAAATAATTGTTTCATCGCCTAAGGTTCTTTGTTCCATTCTTTCAACAGCACTCAGGGAAATTTCCACCTTTTGTCCAGAGAACCGGGTTATGTTGAGTCAAACCTGTAGTTTTAACTCGATAACTGTTGCAGAGGTTCACGAAGCACCTCAGGTTTTTAGATTCCATAAAAATCGTCAAGTCTTGGAAAATTCAGAACCTCCCTCCTTAGAGCCGATGGACCGGGTCACGGCGACAACAGGCTACGAATTGTTTTCCCAGACGTCCCTCCCCCCAGCAACACAACCCTGCTCAACACCTCGGGATCCTTTGGTGTTCCCTGTCTTCTAGAGTATGTATGGTATGGTCATTTTTAGGTTTGATAGCGTATTATCAGCTGAATAAAACGTTTTTTCTAACATTATCTTTGAGACCTTTCCGTGTACAGAGGGGGGAATACCCTCTTCCATGGAGGCCTCAACGTTACGCAGACACATTTATCCAGTAGCCTAAAACGGACCAACTGAATTCTGGCTCTTCAGAGGACTTTTCACGTTCTGAGGTTTAAGAGACAAAAAGATGATGGAGAAATGCTTCACCTCTAAGAGCCAGCAAAGAAGAAGATGATGAATAGGATGTTGTTGTTGTAACTTATATATGTTTTGAGAAGTATGTGAATTCTTAAGATTCCAAAATGACATTTGAGCAGAAGACAGATCAAAGGTGCGTGAAACGTCAAAGAAGTGAAAACTATGGAATGCGCCCGTCCTGACATTGAAAAATAAATATCATGTTTACTGTTACGTTATCCATAAATGATATACCCGATGCTGTCCCCCACCAGGGACCACTAGGACCGGTGAACGAAATCTGACACACTGGACCTTCGAAACCAAAGAATGAAGGCACTATTGGAAAACCCAAGAGCTACATTTTTAATTTACCTTCAGAATAAAGAAACATCTCAGGCTACCATAGATACTCATCTTAAACCACAGTATCCTTGAAGAAAGAGGCTCTGTGTACCGTTTACATATTTACTTAACACAATAAAAACAAGTGATACGTTTATGGCTGCCGGCGCCGAGAAAAACATTCAATCTTACATTTTTTTCCTATCAGCTGCCTGAGAAAGCTTTTCGACACTCGCATGCAACTCCCTCTTTTCAGGGCGTAATGATGTGATTTCTACTGTTGATGGGAGTGAACGAACTGTTCAAAGTGTTTATCTAACCAGTAATGTCTAAATAAAGAAACCCGAGGCGCTTCCAGGCCCAGTACTGACTGGCAATAATTGGCTTTACTCAAAGCAGGTATTTTACTGAAAAATACTTTATTTCCTTAAAGGTAACATTCGTTATGCAAACAAATACATTCCACACCCTATCCCAAAATAACTGTTCATTAGTTCTGTCTGTCAAAAAGGTGTCGGTCCATGTAGGCTTCTTTTTCCATGTTCAGTCATATAATCACTTAGATAGACCACGTTCAGAAGAAGGAAGTAAATCTCTCACACTACGCGGAACACTGTGCTAAAATCAAGGGAAATTCCAGAAGAGATGAGGAAGGAACTATTTCTAAGACTCCACATATCCACAACAAGACACATTATATAAAAATGGAGAATACCTGGAACAAAAGTAAACCTTCCCAGAGGGGGACCACTTTCCAAAATTTCCCCAACATGTTCTTGAATGTTCATCCAAGAAGTCACAAAAGTTCAGAAGGAAACATCCCAAAGAACAGCAGCCCTCTCTCGCCTCACCTCATTAAAGGTCAGAGGTCATGGCTCCACTAGTCCTAAGACACTGGATAATAAACGGCACCATGGGAAAGTGGTGAGGAGAAATCTAGTGCTAACTCAGACTGTAGATGTTAAATTCATCTTCTGGGAGTGTAAAGTTAAACTGTTTGAAGACAGGGGTCCCGTTTCATCTGGTTGACCCCAAACACAGCATTCCACTAGAAGTACATCAGACATGCGGTCCAACATGGAGGTGGCAGTGGAAAGTTGAGGAGATTTGTTTTGCATTGCTGTTCCAGGGTCAGAATTCTGTTCTCTAGCAGAAAATCCTGCAGGAGAATGTCAGGTTATCAGTCTTTGATTTGAAGCTCATACACAACTGGGTCGTGCTGGGAGAAAAGTAAGGACAAAAATAAGTCCACTTCTGAATGGAACAAAGGGAATACAAGTTTAAGTTCTGCAGTGGCCTAGTCATGGTCTGGACCTGAATCCATTCAGATGCTGTGGTGTGACCTGGGAAGACCCTAGCTTTTAACTTCAGGGGATGAAGATTATTTCATACCGGTGATACCGGTGAAAATCGGGCTTGTAATTTGGACGTAACCAGCAGTTAAAGATGTCAACTTGTGGTCGGATCACACTGGACGGACGTTAAGACCGGCTCTGGACTCTGATCTACGTGATCGTCTTATGAAGATGAAAACTGTGTATTACTCAATAGATGGCTGCTGGAGTAAAGCCCGTTTATGCCGCTGTGGGCTCTGAAAGCACCACAGTTCTCTTCTCAACAACTTTAACAGCTGCAGACAGAAGAGAGGAGGACGGTGACTTCAGGCGAGGTCAGTCTGCCTCTTGAACGGAACCGATGAAATTTTCTCTCATCGAAGCCATTTCCCACCAAGCTGCAAAGTATTTGACGGCAACAGGTGCGACTGAGCATTGAGAGCAAATGGTAGACGCACGAAGGAGAAGAGAGGGGAGGAATCTTCTCGTCTGTCCATGCTGGACGTACAAAGATAATTGTTGCACATGTATTTACGTAGGAAGACATGTGAATGTCAGAAACGAAGGACACAACCAGAGATAACCAGGTACAGGGGAATGTGCTTTATCATTCCAAACCCACTCATCGGAGATGACATCATCGAACAAAAAGTCCGTGTGGTTCATTTCCTTCCTGCCTATCTAGTCTTTGCAAATGCCTTCTATCTAAAAACAACTTCCCAGACTATCAGACGCTAGGCACTAACGGCAGGTACACGGTAAGCGCGTCTGAAAGCCAAGTGGGTGCGTCCATCACTGCCAGAGCCGAGGGAAAGGAAGAACTCCTGCCGTGCCAACACTCACATCCGCTGCATTAGAGGGTGGTTCTTGTCTTTCGGCTGTTCCCGTTCGGGGTCGCCATTGCGGATCATCTGTTTCCACCCGTAGTTACTGCTGGGACCCTCTTGGCTAATAGTACCATTGACGGTACTTTTCTACTTGAGCCCAGACCGATCCAGTTTGGAGATCAGTTTCCTGTTCCGCATATTGATTCGGTATAAGCGTGAAGTAATATAACAACAAACCTTAAACCTCAGGTGTATCCAGGTAATCGCTGCAACTCTGAATGTTGGGTTTCATCTAATATTACCATGAAATTAAAGACAAACGGGTAGATTTGCGGAAACTACCGCAAGTGTCGCCAGGTAAAAAGTCATAAGATTAAACTAACATCTTGAACAGTATAACCTTAAAATAAAATAATTTTACGACCAAGGGGAAAAAATCTGGCCAACTTCCGGCTTGGAAGATTAAACAACTTGAAACCAAAAGGACGACAACTTCAATTATAAACGATGAGGCAATACTAAAATAGACTCCATTGGAATAGAAAAGGAATTTAGAGATTACTATGAGAATCTGTATTAATCTCAAGTCAAATCTGATCGGTAAATCCAAAACACATCCACGGATAAATGGAACCTTCCTGGAGAAACTGGAGGCAGAACCTAAAGGAGAAACAGACACGGCCATTGACGGCATGAAAACCGGTAAAAGCGAAGGACTGGATCGGCTGCCAAACGATTCAAAGATTACCTTTTGGATGGTGTGGACAAATATGGGAGTCAAAGAAAGCTAGGAGGCACTAAAGGAGGCACATGGATGATGATGACAGGATGTAGGTACGACATGAGAAGTTCTTTGGGGTAAAAACAGAACCCTTTTAGATGTGAGGACCCTATAACTGTGGTCCCCGCGAGGGTCCCTGTTATAAGGCACCTGCCTTCTATTCTTCCTGGATGCGGTTGATTACTTTGCTCCGTTGGCTGGCCCTTGTTGAGCTTATAATAATGGAGAGGTTTGACGTGGTAAAGCGGAAGGTTAGCTCATTAGCCACTTGTGGCGTAACAGTGTTAGCCAAGCTAGCGCTGATCCCCGCGGATGTTGCATCATGAGGGCTTGGCGTATGCACTTAGAGGGGTGTCGAATGTAGGCGACGGAGGGATTTGCAGGAGTTCCTGTGTGACCTTAATTATGAGCAAGTGCAGAGCTTAGAAAGCAGGAGAAAACAAACAGCATATTTGTGAGGCTGGAGGAGGAGCATCGAAGAAAAACGAGAGCTACAATTACCAGTTAATCGAAATTATTCAGATCCCAGTTTGTCTTAAACATGTTGAGATGATTAATTGGAAGAATAGTAACACAAAGTTGTTACTATTACTATGTCTAAACACAAAAAGTGTTTAGACATATATAATAATATGTTTAAAATCTACATATCATCTAGGAAATGACAGATGTTAACATAAAAAGTTTGGGTCAATTATTCAATTATAACTTATAACCATATAAATAAAAGAAAAATACGACCAACAAAAGTTTCTCAATATGAGATGGTAGCACTTAAAAAGAAACGTGTTTGTTTGTGTAGTTGGGGGGTTCAGGTCGGGAAATCAATAAACCCATAATGATCGCATCGTCACTCAGATGCCAAGTATTGATATTTGATTATATGCGTTTTAACAAAATGAATTGAAAGTTTTTGGTGCTCGAATAATACAATCAATTGTTTTTCGGTCAACTACACAGTGTTGGCGTCAAAGATGGCGGTCGGTGTGCCAGAGGAGACTAAAAGAAGGAAGTTGGGCGCATCAGAGAAAGAAAAATGAACGCGTGCAATCCTCTCCAATTGCACGCGATGACGAGACGAGGCGATGAGGACAGATTGAACACAAGAGAGGAATGTCGTATGAAAATACTACCATCTACCAGGAGATGGCGTTCGTTGAGTACAACAAAGCTAGCACCAACTTAACAATTCGGAAAAGTCGATAAACAACGGACAAACTTGGCCAGGAAAACTAACTCCCAGTTCTTGAATTAGGATTAAAACGCAGTTGAAACTGCTGGTTCAGGAAAATATATAAATGTATATATATATATATCCCGGGAACGTTGGACACCCAGCTCTCATTTTAACGATCTTAAGATGGCCATCAACATTAAACCAGCCTGTCGTGCAAAAAAAGAGTTGTGGACCCCCTTATATACGATATCAGCAACAAATTATTTCATGATTGACACTTAAGTCAAATGAATGATAGATTAATCGACTAATGCTTTCGGGTGTGGTTTTGATGCTTTGTAATGATTGGAATAAGATTAATTCTTTGAAGTCTCTTGACTCAAGCACTTAATGAACCTCGGAATCGGAGCTCCTCCCTTTGAGTCATCAAAATACGCATAAAGTCCACAGAATAAGCCACGCTGAGGCTTGTGTAAACTGACGGTTAACTGATGTGTTTCTAAATATGCTCAAATTGAAAGAGCGGGAAGAACCACAAAGCCTTTTGGTGTTTGTTCTTCTGCAACGCCATTACAGCCCCGTTGATAGCGCCTCCATTCAAGGTATTGGACCGTGTGAGAGAGAACGAGGGAAAGAGCCACGAACCAAGTGAACTCCAAATACCGCGAATGCACGGCGCCGAGAGCTCAGTTCAATCAGGGTTCTGGAATGAATGGCAGGAAAGGCCGGCTGTCTTCGGCACTGTGTGCCAAGGGTGGGAAGGAGCTGCCCAGCAGTATGGAGGATATGACAGATAAAAGAGAGGTAAATCAATCTTATGACTGAGTCACTGCCTGGCTGAAGCCCAGAAATGTCACCGAGTTCAGAGCCTACACAATCAATTGTGTAGGGACGTACAATTGGACTTCCACCCACGGGCGCACGCACAGGCAATAAAGAGAGAGGCTTGTTTGTCTCTGAAAGACGCATAGAAATGTCAAACCTGAGTGGAACGGGGTCACTTTGTCAGGGAGAAAGAAATATGAGCTTTAGCGGGACTGTCACAGCTCTCGCTTATACGCAAGGTTGTTGTCTTATTGATGACACGGGGTAATGTCTATTTATTAATTAACATGTCACTTAGTTAACATTGGAAGGGGAAAAAAAAACGACAAATGGGGCGAAAATTGCCTAAATGCGGTGGCGTGCTACGGAGACTAATCAACTGGTCTCATTTATTGCCAGTAATGGCTGATTGTGAGATTATGAGGTCGTCTCATCGGGGAAGAGAAAAACATCCATTCAAACTTCTTAACTTTCATGGCCACTTTAAGACCACTTGTGAGAAAAATGAGTTTGTGTAACATTAAATTGCTGGCCTTCCACAAAAGGAAAGCCTTGCATGTCCTTTTAATCATCCAGACGATTATTTATTCAATACACGCAGTATAAAAATCCATCAATACAACCATTGAAATCGCCGCCACAAGTCCCCTCTCCTCTCACAAAAAGAAACATTTCACAGTGGCTCCTTTCCTTCCTCCAGTCGTTCATGAGATTTATCAAGGTTAACTGCGACCTACTTTAACTGTGGACATTGGCTGTGGCAACGCCTGCCGTGCACAACATTGAAAATCCCGACCCACTTCTGAATCTACGGGGGCTTTTTGTGAAAAACTACTTTTCAATCTACTTTTGATGCCAGGTGGCTCTGAAAACACATTTCTAGCATTTTGCTGTTGCTCCTTTCTTTTTCTTTTTTTTACTGTGCCGAAGCTAACAGGTGCTACTAAACTGTAGCAGGACAGATTAAGGTCATTAGAGAGGATTTAATTTAAAGGTACAGTACGTAATGTTTAGAACATCTGGTGGTATAGTTCCAGATTGCTACCTGTATTGCACCTCAGCTCACCCCCACCAATCCAAGAATCTTCAAAGGCTTTCATTAGAGCAGTGAGCCACCTTCACCTTCAAGTCTATCAAAGCTGACCCAGATCCAATTGTGGTGCACTGCCAAATGCGGCTGATTGGTGGTCCGACCGCTCCCCATGCAGACGCGCTTGCCCCACCAGTTTACCTCTCAAAGCTTCTTTCGTGTTGGTTCTCTACCCTTCGTTGCCTTTTCTTGACTACAATAATAATCTTGATCGTCCATTTATCAAAATCTGGGTTGACAGTAACGCCCGTGGTAAACCGGGGCAGCAGCAAGCACCCGGTCCCCGGCCCGAAGAAGTGGCGAGGTGGAGGAGAAAACCACTTCTAAGGGGAAAGCACTGGGGAGAAATCCCGCCACCGTTCTACATTTTCTAATCAGACAAAAACGACTGGGTTGATTTCCAGGAATATTTTTCTAGAAGGAGATTTACGATTGATAATTAGAAAGCACATATTTCCACAAAACAAAGAGGGACTTTGTGGACGCTGGGCCGTGGAACAAACAAGCTTCTCCACACTACTTGAGTGGCATTCTAGTTAATATACTCTTGTTATATTCAAAAATTATACCAAGTATTATCAAGAATTAGCTTTCTTTTCTAAGAGAGACTATTTCCGCCGTTGCGAAGCGCTGAGATGCCATAGTAGCAGCGAGCTGCGAGAATCTCAAATGAAAGAAACAAGACGCTGATGAAGTCGTTATCTGTAAAATGTGACATTTCAAAACTGTCCATCAGACATGTTTTTGCCTGACAACTACAAAAGAACACAGGAACCAATATCCAGCTTCCCGTCTGTGGCTGGTCACAGGAGCAGCCTATACTGCACTCGGCTCTGCGGCCTCATAATGAAGTGATATTTGTGCGGGCCAGACCTGCACCCGGCGCCGTGTGCACCAAAGTGGGTAAACAACTCATTCATCAAGGCTGTTTGTCTGTGAGCCTGCCAAGAGCAGGGATTGTACGATATGATGGAATCTGTTCTAAGGATCGACTTATCATCTGCGTCCGAGGCAGAGATGAAATAGGTTTAAGGTGACGTAAAGTATGTATGGGTGGAGGCATGGAGCGCCGCTTTGTGTGGGAGAGTAGATATGCACTTAAAAACAAATGTGAGGGATGGTTTCTGGATTGCGTTGAATAATGAAGTTGGGGCCACGGATCAAAGCTCCGTTTGCAGAGCTGGACTGTTAGCTCGCCGGCAATGTTTGTTGTTGCCGCTGATGCGACCTGACACTGCCACCCCCCCCCCACAGAGCCGACTCAACACAGCTTCTGCATTTATGAATAACCACAAAACGTTTGGTGGAAAAGCTTCTTATCAAAGTAGCACAAACACCTTTCAGCGCATGTTGTGAAGTAGCAGTATGAACAAAAAAAGAAGACGTCAAAAACGCCTTACGCATATCCTGCAAATATTTTCGCACTAGTTCCGTCATGTTCTGCAGTCGAGAGGTAGATGAAACTGTGCATCAGAGAGATATATAGGGAGGGGAATGAATGAAGATCTGACATAGTGTCAGGGTCGAATTGGGTTCAGGCAAATGAATCTCGCAAGCCGTCACATTTCGATGGGTCTATAACCCTGAACAAATCGAGGTGTATTGGGTCGTGATTTAAGTCCTAATTAAGCTCCGTAGATATTCCTCTTTCTGAAGCCTCATTTATCCTCCATCAACGTAGTGAAAACACAAACGTCCTTTTTGAAAAATTTAAGGGCACAACGTTGAATGAAGGAGATAAAATATTCAGTATGTTTGATCAGCTGAAAACAGGAACTGTTTCGGGTTTAATTTTAGCTTAGGAAAAAAAGCCCTTTATGTCTCCAGGGGAAGCGGATCCTTTTCCATTGAGGCGCTGTCATGTTTGTACAGTAGCCTGAACGGACAAACCAAGACAGGCTGTTTTTTTTCCTTCTGTTTTTAGGTTGAAGTGGCAGAAAGACTTTAAAGAAAGTCTTCAAAAGTAAAAAAAAACAACACAATAACAACTAATAAGAGGAACTACATAATGAAAAAGTCAACCTAACCATTTTCAACTTGGCGGGTGGGGGTTGCGCGGTGCAGCCGGACCCCCTTGCAGGATCTCTCCAGTCAGAGGTGACTAACGGTCCGGCCACGAGATTTACTGGCTCCCAAAACGCCATTGTTGTGTGAAAAGGAAGGCCACTTTATGAGAAAACCGTTTTTGTGTAAATGGCCCCTTAATTCCATGCTTCCATTGTGTTGGTGTTGATGAATCCACATAACGGCAGTGAGGAATCCAAAGTAAACTAAACAGACCCCCCCGATTTCTGGTCTGACACTACATGCACAAAATGCACCGTCTATTTACTATATATAATATTTGTATAATTATTCAAGAAACACAAGTTAGCTTGATCTAGTTATTCAAACGTAAGTTGTCCGATAAAAAAAATCTGGCGTTTCATTTTGATTGTGAAATGTAAAGCAATACTTATTCCCTTGTACGTCATAACGATTAAAACCGTTACAGAGGTTTTATCGCACACCCCTTGCGATTTTTCGGTGGTGCTGCTCCTGTTGGTCTGGATCTGCGAGCTTTTCTGAAAACGGGTACAAATCCCTACGAAATGTGTTGGATGAGAGCCGGCGTCGATGTTGAGCATAAATTGGCCTTAAAGACAAATTAATAAACAGACGTAGTGAGTGTTACTAGTGGACAAATGGACGTCTATATGGGTAACAGCATCGGGGACAACAGTCATCAAACCAGAACTCAGAATATTCCAGAGGAAGAGGAGAGGGTGTGTATGTGAAAACAAAATAACAGGCATTTTTATGCTTATTATCACCTCTTTCTGTGCCACCATTATCATTTTGTATTGCCTTGAAAAATAGGAATGCAGTCCAGCACTTGCCTTGAGGTCAGATTTTTTTTACCCCCATCTATTTATAGCCGTTTGACCGTCCCAGGCATAAAGCACGGGGGCGGCGTGGGAGAACGACTGTCTGGTTATCACCTGAGTGTATACTGCACTATTTTCCGGCTCTCTAAAAGACAACAATGGGACACATAATTATGGGTAAAAGGCAAGACGGCCTCCTCCAGATGAAACGACAGACCGTTTGGCCGTTTAATGACATTAACTTCCTTCTCTCTCCGGCAGGATCGGTAATCGTGTCGCTGATGAATGAAGAGGGAGGGAACCATCTCGTCTGTGCAACTGGCAGACGAGGCTACGTTCAGCAGACGGCGATTTTCAGAGTCTCTCTAGAGTGGTCCGTTAGAGCTGGTCACAAAGACTGCCCTTTTTCCTGGGCAGGAGGAGGGCACATGATGGCGTTGCGAGGCGGGGGCATTAAAAACCACAGCACTCAGCAACTGAATCCAATCCCTTTAATCCCCGCTGGAATGCCCGCACGACAAATGCCTCGGCCTCAATTAGCGTCGATGGAGCCGGTTGCCTGGCAGGTCAGGAGAGCACCCTCGGCATGAATCGCTGCAGCCTTTGCACTTTGCACAACGGGCACATCCCTGCGTAGCCCCCTTGATGCTGGTGCATAATGGGCTACAGTCGGCTGCTGCATACCGAACATTCTTTAAAGGACCGGCCATCTAAAACTCCTAGTTATGTCAAGCGGGCTATTACCCGAGGACCTGCAAAAACCTCTCCAAATTCAAGTACACTCCCGCCTCGTTCTGAGCTTTAAAGATGTAGTGTGTAAAATGTAGTGGCAGTTAGCGCTGGAATTCCTGATTACACCCCTGCACCCTACGCCTCACTTGCCCTTTGCACTATGGGATAGTATACTATTCATGTCCACATTTTCAACTGCACATTTAATTGAATTGAATTTAATTGTATATGATGTTATTCTGTAATATGTTCTTTGCTGCTGCAACACTGCAAGTTCCCCGTTGCGGGACTAATAAAGGTTTATCTTATCTTATCTTATCTTAACCCCTCTCTGATCCACAGTTGCTTTCAAGTGTCAAAATGATGCAACCTGTAGATTTAAATGACAAAAAAAAAAAAATAAAGCTAAAAAAAACAATTAAAAAAAACTTTTTCAGGTGATTATAAAGAAAAAACCCTAGTTTTCAATATTATATATTGTTCATCCAAAGAGTTACCCTGTGTAATTTTACACACTGCACCTTTAAGGATGAAATGCTGCTGGAGCTCGAACCTGAACTGCGCGGGGAGTTTGCTGCGATGCCACTTTATCACCAGAGCTGCAGAATGGCAATTTCACCTGAGTGGCAGACGAGCTTTAATATATATGGGAGGAGATACTGTATGTCCTCTTTGAGTCCAGGAGGAGACACTTCCCAGAATCCAATGCTGCAAGGCTAATGAACACGCTTCAAGTACTCATCACGCATTAAGGCAGCCTTGCAATTAAAGGTGCACCCATCGATCGGCGCCAGGAGGCCTACTTTGATGAAATCGGCAATCGGCCGATCAACCTCGTTTGCACACATACGGCGTACAAAAACACACCAAGCATGAGCTACAGCGACCAGAATCCAGTGATCGGCCAAGAAAATTGCAGTCGGCCCACTTCTAATTGCAATAAAAGCTTTTAGAAACAGCTACGCAGTTCGTCTTGAAAATACAAACACCGTCGCCGTTATAAGCGTGAGATTGGGTCGGCCATCTGCAGCTTTTACCAGAACATCAGTGTACAGAAACACACTCTGGATTCCCTGCTGCTGCTCGTGTGTGTAACCGATGCCCCGCCCCCATCCACTGTGAGTCAACTCACATGGGCCTCCATGACATGTTGTCCGCCACTCAATTACGACCGGTGTTTGCTCTCGCCGGGTTTCGCATTTGTTCAAGACACACTAATAAACGCTGGGAGTCGATAAATCTCGCCTCTCTTATCAGATGACCTCGCTGACTTCTGGCGCCGCTTTATACTCAGAGGGGTTTTGTGGTGGTCCGCTCTAAGTCAAAATTAGAAACATAGTTTTTCAAAATTGAGATTGTCCAGCTTAAACATCCAAACCTCCCCGAAATAGTTAGTGATATCTCCGCCTGTCCCAATTATTACATCATCGTCTGGTCACAATTATATGAATTTAAAAGTTATTTTTCACAACTGTGATAATAACTCCGGTTATCTGCCTTAAATGGTTCTATGTGGAAAAAAAAACCTCACAGTATTTGAAGCTGTTTTCCGATGTTTGACTGGCGTTCGTGACGTCATCTGGTTGGCCGTATCCTGCTTTGAGCGGAGACTTAAACTAGACTTCGGCAGCTCTGGGGTTAACGGCGTTCATATCTGCTGAAGCCTGACTTTTGAATAAGCCCAACATGGATATGAGTCTAACATGTTATCTTCAAAAATCTTTTCTCCAGTTAGATGGTTAGAGGGCCGCGTCTTCCCGACCATTTCTTCGACCCCCTCCGCCTCTCTGGCATGAGAATCTTAATGTCGTGCTTCGTGGCTTTGCTATCTTCTAATCTCAGCGTGTGCGTGTTTAAGATTAAAGAGAAGATTAAAAGTGGAGATTCTCGTTACGCGTTTGGAAACCGGTTTTCACTGATGGGTGGAGGAGGAAACTTGTGAATCACCACAGAATTTTCTCTCGGAGGAATTGAGAACGAGGACACCGAGCTTCGATAATCAGGAGGTGAGTCTGAGTATTTTGAGGCGAGGTGAAGGAGAAAACGTACTTCCGTCTGAAGCAGCTTTGTGACGGAAGCAAAACTTCCTTGACTTTGTTCCAATATGTGCCGCCAGTGAACATCGAGCTTGATCCTGTTATCCAGTTCAGAAAAAACCCTGGCATTAAGAGTTTGGAGACGGAACAGATTTAAAAGGTGGTTGGAGCAACAAGAACATCGACAATCCTTTAGTTCTTTGGCTCAACGGCGTGATAGTTTATATTTACTGGGTTTCTTGTAGTTATTTGTTATTGACTTGTTTTGTTTTTTCCTTTTTTATTTCTATCAATTTAATGTTACCTTTTTTTTAATGTGGCTTTCACACCAGAACTGTTTGGTCCACTTTAAATTAACCCTGGTTTGTTTCCTCGGATCATCTGGTTCTGATATATATGCATATATCTATACACATATATATATATATTTATATATAGTAGTATTCTGGAGGAGCTATACTGTAAGTACTCATTGTACAACTTTATATTATATTATATATTGTACCTAAACTGTATAAATAGATTCTTACTCTTATCTATTATATAATATTTTTATGACAGAAAGTGACAGCGACAAAAAATGGCGGGACCCACAAAAATCCGTCGTCACCCTGACCCGACGGGCCTCTAACACACTATTGACCTTTAGTGCTTTGGGTGATAACAGGTCGGAGCGACCTTCAGGACAGCGAGGAATCCTGGCAAGGGATGGATCAAGAGGAGAAGGAGGACAAGGGGAGGGTTAAACAGACGAGAGCGAAAAAGAGAGAGAGAGAGAGCGAGAGAGAGCATGATGTTGTAAAAGCTCGCAGTTTTTAATCAACGATCAAAGTGGAACCTCTGCGTCTGAGCAGCCAGTCCGTCTAGACAGAGACCCTCCGGAGCACAGGGAATAACATCTGCAGGATGCATTAAATACACTGAAGAATCCTTCTGGATCCTTCTCAGGGTTACCAACACTTTTAGTAGTGAGAGGCTGAGCCGCTACACTCAGAGAGTCGGATGGTTCTTTGAGATATCTGTCCAGGAAGTGAGAGCGCCGCACAAAAAGCTGGTGATGTTCTTCAACTGACCATCATTTGAGACCCTTTAATGGAGGTGGGCGCCGTCTGCATTTACGCTCTTATCCAGCGTGGAAGGAGAACCCGCTGAAAGGACGGCCAACATCTGACCGTTAGGTTCTTTTAGGTTCTAAGTACTTTTTCACATTGCCTGTTTTTACCTGTTTATTATTTCTGTTTTAATCTCAGTTTATGACTTGTTTTTTTAAGATTTACTTGTTTATTATGAGTCTTCTTTGTTGTAATAGTTTACTTTTACTATATCCATAGCTTCTTTTTTTTCCCTAACTTTGTTAATATTTACGCACGGGAAACATTAAACCTTTAGGTTTACCTGTTAGCGCCACTGGGTCCTTTGGGTATCGTCAAAGACGGCGTCACGGATACATTAAACCGTATATTATATGATTTTATACGAATACTTTCTTTCATTTACACCCACAGAAGGCGAAGAAGGCGAAGAATCATGGCGTCCAATTATCATGTGTGTAATAACTGTGAGTCCGACACTTAGCAGAGGAGTGAGCGTGATCGTTTTAGCCTCTGCTTTCGGCGAGGACATGAAAGCTCAATCAAACTTGGGTTATTTTAGTCTCTTCCCCGCAGATATTAAAAGACTCGGAGCCTTGCAGCGTTAGCAAAAATAATCGTAAACAGAACTTTGATTCACACAACATCAAGCCGGAATGATTTCCTCCACTTAAGTACGCCGGAACCTTTTCCAGGTCGAGGTCGTGTGTGGCAACGTTCAGCGCCTCGATACCTGGAGCATGTAGAAACAAATCAACGCTGCTCGAGAAACCCCCCTACGTAGCAATTATGGCGCTTGGAACATTCTTAAATGGTAGTGAAAGATTAAATGATGTGCCGGAGTGTGTTATAAGAGGCCCTGGGCTTTCGAAACATGATAAACCATCATTGTGTGATTTTGAAAAGGTAAGTAGCCTGACAAACACGATGGAGTCAGGAGACGTTCCTTCAGTTTCAGAAGTATCCCGGTGACCGCGTCATGGCACCGATGCAGAGATGTTATTAATGTCTGCCTCGTTCAAAACTAATGAAGCGATCGACGGCCCTAACTTAATAACCGCTGGCAGGGGAAGCCTGAAGAACTTCAGCCGTCTGGTTACCATGGCGCCAGTCAGCAGGTATAACAGGCAGTGCCTGGGTGAACTTTTTCTCCTGAAGTTGGAGTTCTGAAGCCCACAAAAGAATCTGAGCGACTCTGAAAAACCGCGATGGCTGCCTCTCATCTGGAGAACTGAATGTCTTGTTAGTTGTTCCGGGTCTGCAGCGGTCAGGACCATTCAAAGCGGTTCAAGGAAGGACAACTGGCGAGCTGGTTACCGGGTCATGGGCGCCCAAGGCTCACAGATGCTTGTGAGGAGCGAAGACCAGACTGTGACGGCGGTAGAGCTTTTGGAGCACTCGTTCGAAGCGATGGTACAAAGATTCGTGTTGGTTGTGGTTCTGCTGGGAAGCCTTGGGTTCTGCCATTCATGTGCATCTTACTTTCACATGTTCGGTCTGAACATTGCTTCGGACCAAGTACACTCCTTAATGCAAACAGAATTCCATAATGGCCTCTTCCTGCAGAAAACGCTATAAACTAAAATTGGTTGAAGATGGTTTGAGGAACAGGACAACCAAGAATATGTTGACTTTCCCTCCCAATGCCAGAAACCTCAATCCAATCATAATCAGGTCCAATTCATGGATGTCCCACCTTGAAACGTCCAGTACTTAAAGGACCTACTGATAACGTCTTGGTGCCAGATGCCCCCCCACACCTCCAGAGGTCTGCTGGGGTCCAGGCCTCAACAAGTCGGAGCTATTTATAGCAACAAAGTGGAGACCGTGACAATATTAGACATAATGGTCATAATGTTTTGTCTAAAGCAGCAGCTAACGACGGCTTTCCAAAGTCGAATAATCCATCAATTATTGAGATGATTTGTCGACTATTTGGATTATCTAACAGCATTTATAAGCTTTTAAATGTAACTGTAGGTTGTTTAAGGAACATGCCAACTAACAATAAGGACAATAAAGATGAAAACTTCTGTCCAAAATCTGTATTTAATGAACTTTACTGCTTTTCTAACAGTCTGTTTGACAAAAAAGGGTTAGTGTACCAACAGTTTGTTTGTTGAACTATTATTTAGTCGTCTCATGTTGCATCTATTTGGCTCATTACTGCTGACAAAATGTGTAAATAAAAACTATATATTAAAATAATACGGCAGTTTCTCTCAAATCAAATCTAACACCCATTTAAATAAAAAAAAATTAACTAATATAGAAAAAAAACAACATTCAGTGTTTTGTGTGTTCTATAGTCAACAACTAAATTAGGCTAAATCGTTAAGAGTAAGTGGGGCGAGGCCCAGATTGGACACGCCCACGCGCGTCCTGCCAGAGGCGGCAGCAACACGCCGTCAGCCGCAGCGTGAAACGTCTCCGGGAGCGACGCAACGTTCGAGAACTTGCGTCGTAAAGTTGGGGCACATTTATACTTTATAACGTGAAGATTACCATTTTTATTTTATGAAAGTTATTTGGTACTCTCGACCTCATTAACAATTCCCTACATTTCATGTAGCCTCAGCTTTTAGCATGTAGCCTCAGCTTTTAGCATGTAGCCTCAGTTTTTAGCATGTAGCCTCAGTTTTTAGCATGTAGCCTCAGTGTCTAGCCTACGGTTTGGATGCGGTGGCGTGGCAAATTTTGAAGTTTGGCGAGACACTTTCCCACTTTCTTAGACAAATGAAACTATTCATCCATTCGACAAATATCAAATAATTCCCACAGTCTGGAGAACACAGTGACTACGCAAAGAAAAAAACGACTTTATTAATAAGCTCTTCAAGCAGATCCCGACTCAATGTTATGCTAATTAATGCAAATCGACCAACATATGCAAGTTAACATCCGACAGTCTGAAAAATGCTGGAGAGCCAAACTGTGCGTTTCTAACATAATATTGGTTTACGGGTTGGATACTGCTGGCGAGTTGACGAAATCCGCAACGGCAGTGATTTCATCACCCATCCCGAGTCAAGTAAATATTCCGATCTCACCACAACTTCACTTTGGAAGAAATAGAAAAATGAGAGAAAGTTTTGACGCATTGTCGGGTCTCTTGGTAAGTAAGACATTCGCTGATTCCCACTTGAAAAACGCTTCATCAAAAGCGTCATTTCCTCAACGTGAAACCTTAAACAATCAGTTAAACATTCATGCGTAAATGTAATAATAACAGATGTGTCTCGCCGAACGAACGGGAAAAAAAAAACTCATGTCGCTTGAGGTTTTCTGAGAGCACCGAGCGCCGAGCCGCCGTCTAAATATAACCCTGTGTTCTGACTGGAGGAGGGTCATTATTATCGCCGGCAGCAACACGCCGTCCTATAGTCACCAATTTACCTCAGTGGCCCTGGACTGGCGCTTGTTTCCCCCCCCCCACTATATTAAAGCAGAGAATGATACCCGGCGCTGGGAGGAAGGCGCCCGACTAGTTGGACCCGATGGGAAATCCAGGCTACATCTGCCCTCTCCAGAACCACCTATGTTTGTGGAGCCTCATGCATAATGCAGGAGAACATATTGGTAAGAGTCCGGAGGGGGAAAACATTCTGGACGGCCTCTGGACCCAGAAACGGCGTTACGGCAGAAAGGTGGAGGATGTCAGCAGAAGCCGTTCGGATAATTTAGGTTTTACGTTTGGCTTATGGGCTTTTTAATGAGCGTGCGTAGGTTGACTGTGAGGCGGCGCCGGGCCCGTTGGTCCAGTTGGACACTTTCCAGCCGCCCTCAGTACAGGAAGTCAGATTGTTTGGTTCAATCCGTGGTCAATCAGATAAATCTCATATGTTTCGACGTCACCTCCGATTATGTGTTTTGTCATGACATGATTGTCTGTTAATATTTAACGTCTGTGATCGGTGGTTCCTGCATATGATCGGCATAGATTTAACGTTCTTCTTCACGTGAAGCAGCATCAAATCACTTTGATGCCGTACATAAATCAGAAGAAGAGACACGTCTGGCTCAAATCACTTTAACTGATTGAAACTATAACAGTCACGCGCTCGGGAAAAACAAAGACAATCCGTTTTCATAATAGCTGTCGGGCAATTTGTCGTGTTTTTACGACATTAAACTTCAGCATCATTGAAACACTGCGTCGTCCTTTTGACAGACAATACACCGCAAAAATAAGAGGAACGAAATAGAATGCTCTGCAAAATAAACAGAAAGATACAGCAAGGCATTTTCCCATCATGCCCCTGGTCCCGCAACCGTGTCCACCTGGATCTAAAAACAGGGGCTGAGGTTTTTATTGCTCAGAGGCTTTTGGCTCCGGTCAGCAGCAGTTTTTTTTCTCAGATTATTTGGCTCTAGGCACCTTTGGTGTTTGCTGTAATGATGGACAGGCTGACAGACAAAGTCAAGCAAGACTCTTTGAATTATGCTTCTTTTAACACGAACATATATTTCAGCATTCACACGTGGATAAAAGTTGTTTGTGTTAGTGACACAGGTAAATAAACAAATGGCCCATCTTCTCGCTCTAGCGTAAACCTAAACAACAAACTGATTTACACCGTAGGCTAAATTATCTGTCGAACAGAAAACTCCCAATTTCAACATTCTTTGTCCCTCATCGGTAATTTTGGTTTGTCCGTTCCGGGCGTCTGTACGAACACGGCGGGCCAGAACATAAAACGTGAAATCCTTTCCCTCGGTTAAAGCGACCGGTAAATGTTCCGTTCTCCCGGGTTCTGAGAGACAGAACACGAGAGATTCACATCTGATGATTGAGTTCAGACACTTTTGCAAGTCCAATTCCATGCGTAGCGGGCCTGAAAGCGGAGTCATCAGATCTGTTGTGCTGCTGGGAATGAAATAAAATCAAAAAAAATCAAAAACAACAACCGGCAGAGCTGCTTCACCCTCGCCGTATTGATGTGACCTTACACTGGTGAGCGCGGGGATCAATGCCTGTGTGAAACTGCTGCAGCGTAGGAAAAAAGGAGGCCAAATGTGAAGACAGAATAGAGGACTGGACTTTATCGGGCTCAGGGGTGATACATGCACAAACGCCGACCAAACGTGTCTCTTTAACTGGGGGAGGCTTTAAACCAGTAGCTGTTATTATGTCAGAAGACGAGAAACTGAAAGAGTCTTCATCGCTTCAACTTGGACTGTTCTGTATTATTTACAGAACAATATTAAGTTTCCATTCACTGACTTCGGGTTTTGGGCAAGACAAGAGTTGATAAGCTTCTGCTTCTCCTCGCGCCGCGCTGGAAGCATCAACGCCGACACATTTTTTCAGCACCTCTGAGTTTTAGTCAACACTGAGCCTTTCCCCGCCTTCAGCTCATTCTCACGTCTGACCCGACATGCGGATGTGAACGAGCCTCGCAGCGCGGTAAATATTTACCAGGCACACACCGGCTCTGAGGAAGAGGCGGCGGCGCTCAATATCTAGTCGTGAAGTTACGTGAAGTTATGAAACCTTCACAGGAAGCCGACTTAACGCCGTATCATTTGCTCAGACGGCAGACGACCTGCGTCATGTGATCTGGCGGCAGCATCAAAACAACGATCAACCGCTGAAGGCGATATCACTATCACTCTCACAGGTCGGCTTTTATGGGGAACACACACCTCCGGATAACGGATAGCATGAGACAACAGCAGGTCGGGTCTAATGTCATGACATAATAACCCAGAAGGTTATATTTTTAAAGTATGTTAGTGCTGAACACTGACTATTAAACTCTCGTTTGGAAGATTCCAACGTTAAACCTCATGCCTGTGGTCCCTCACGTTGCTGAATCGGTTGGGATTTGAGAATACTCTAGCGTGTTGCTAGCATAAGCTGTCGGAGCTGGTTTCGGTGCAGCAACAGGATGGACCGAGGTGTTACGGAGTTCTTCAGCATGTTGTGTTTAGCTTGAGGGACTTGAAATCACCTCATGGAGGGCAGCAGTCATTGTCCTCCGTTCAAAACATGCAACCAATCAGCTGATCGGTACACGGGCCTAGTGTCTGAACCCTGCCGCTTCAAAAAGTGCCGGGAAGATCCGTTCAGTAGTTGTTTTTGTTTGCGTACGGTCAATACCTGTTGTGACTTACGAAACACCTCCGCTCACACTTTCAAGAGTCTAAAGGTCAAGTGGAGGTCAAAGTTTACATGGAAGATAATGAATATTATATTTGTTTGTGCCTCATTGGGGTAGCGCTGAAAGTCAGGCCGGGGACTTTGTTCCTCCTCTCCTGAGGACGGGAAGGGACGGGGGGGGGCAAATCAAACACTCACAGCCGAGGGGGCACTACAAAGCTCTTGGGCCTCGAGACACATTCAACACTGAACCTTTCCTACTTGACCCAGAACAGGAAGGAAAATGCTGGGCGGGGGCCGACCACTGTGCAAACATGGCCGACCTCCCGGGATACAAGGGGCTTTTTTGTAAATAAACATATTTTTATGGGCAAAATTCATTATTATAATAGATAACTGTTAACAAAATGTTGTTTCTCTATTCTTTGAAAAAAAAAGAGAAGAAGAAATTATTGTTTCTTGATTTTGTCTTCGTATCTTTGACTGCTCGTATTCGTCGCCCCAAACAAACAGGACTGCACTAGTAAACGAACCAGGGCTCGTTTTTAAGCGGACCAAACAGATCTGGTGGGAAAGCGACATAAATTCGTAGTTTGATTCTCCATTTGACGAGAAACAACAAATAAATCATGGTTGATGGTAAATCATAGTGAATGGTTGGTGTTAAGGGTCGGTATTAAAGGTGCTGGTCCAACACGCATACCAGGCATGTTTGGAGCTACCACCGCTCCAAACATCTCACGGGTAAACAAGAAAACACAAAGCTCGCAATTTGTAACATCAGTAAGGACGGAATGAGGCAACTCTTCAGCCTCGAAAACATTCAGCACGACAAACCTAACCACACACTTCAAAATAAATCACCCCGAGGAACGTAGCAAGTTAAGCTAACGTTAGCAGAGCGACTAAAGCTAGCGCAAGCTCAGAGCCAAGGACAGAATGAGGCATCTCTTCAACCTCGAAAAACTTTCGGCACAACAAACTCAATCACACACTTACAATTTAATCACCCCGAAAAACAGCTAGTTCATAAGCTAACGTTAGCAGGGCGGCTAAAGCATGCGGGAGCTCAGAGCCAGCCACTAGCCCTGAAATCCTTGAATAAAACCAACATATAATGGGCTGAACGAGGCGTAAAAAGTTTTAGTTTCACTTTGTAATGTCGCACAACTGGTTAAAGGAACGTGAAGGACAGAAGGTTCATTGATTTCAACAGGTTAGAATACATGCAAATTACACATATCCGACAAACCTTGTCAACTCCATTTTAATCCTTCAACATATGGGCACCTAAAATACATTACTCATTAGGATTTTTAAACTCAACGGGAAAAAAATTGGAGCCGGATAAAATCAGTTTTCGGCCAGTCAGACTTAATAAAAATCGGTGATCGGCCAAGAAAATACAATGGCTGCACCTCTAGTCTGTAGCTCTTCATCCCTTCGTGTTGGATGACCTGTAGTCCTTCTGTATTCACAAAAATAAAATACAGAGTTGAAAAAAAAACCTGCATTTTCAAGCAGGTCCCCCTGTGGTTTTTATTCCGAGTAGAAATAACAGCGTTATCTTGAATTGTTCCGCATGTTGGAATCGGCCTGAAATGAAAATCCCTGCACTGCCTTTATCAGCGGTTTGAACAATTATCCTACTGAGCCGTGTGTGTGTGCTCAACTTGAATTCTAAAACGGGATTATCATCACACCTCAAGTAGGAACTATTCCTTATGCCACGTCGGATAATAATGATCCAGTGGAACGATAATCTGCTGCTGCGTTGTGCAACACAGCTAGCACCTGTCTTACACTCTTAGCCAACCCCAGCTATAAATGAAAACCTTTTAATTTCTTACTCAACACTTAAAGGCACCCCGGGGATGGCTGTTAAACGAAAATGAAGCGCCACTAACAGGTGTCGTTCTACCTTTTCCGTTTCTTAACGAAAATCTGGAGCCCCTTTAACACCGTCTATTCCAGATGGGCCTGCTGCATCCTTTATTCCGCCACTCTGTTCTGTATGAACACGGTGTTGTTCCACCTCCGTGTTGTTCCACCTCTGAAACGGCAGTGGAGGTAGTAACAGAGGTGGAAAGCTAAGGACAGGGCAGTGACATTTACAAAAGTATCGTATGAACGGCCCACAAACCAAAGTCCCAGCTAGAAGCTGTTAGCGGCTATTTTAAATGGATCTATCACAGAAATAGATAGAACTGTCTGAAACGGGGTTTGTTGGCGCTAATAGCAGTATACTTTAATGACAGCTCTACATCGACGGGACAAATCCACCTTCTGTCCACGAAGATTGAAGAGCAGCAAACGTGACACGTGGACGGTAGTCCTGTAGTAAGTTTTTCTTTTTCTTGTTAATCGCGCCTCTTGATATTCATCACAACTTCCTTTAATCGCCTGTATACAGCACAAACACCCCTGATACTACAGATCCCACAATGCAACTGTTTTATCTATACTTAAATTCATATTACTGTATTAATAATTTGTCATAATACCGACCAAGTCTGATTTTCAATACATGAAAAACAGACAGTTTGCCCCTAAATTTGAAACTAAGATATTCATTTTGAATTTAATATCTTTGGTTTATAGTGTCATTTGTCTCGTCTGTGGAATGCCCTCCCTGACCATCTGAGGGCTCCACAGACGACTGACACATTTTAAAAAAGGACTTTCCTTTTTAGCAGAATCTATAACTTTAATTAACATTGCTGCTTTTTGGTCATGTTTTTATATAGTTATTATTATATTTTTTTATTGATGCTTTATCTGCTTTCACTTTGTAGCACTTTGAGATTTGATCCAAATGTAAAGTGCGTAATAAATTAGATGTATTATTATTTATTATTATTATTATTATATCAAAAAAGATCATTTAATTTTCAGAGGTGCAACAGGTGGAGTCATAAATTCTAGTCTTCATGGGTTGCATCCATTAGAATATGTTCCAGCCCTGAAATTGGTTAAAATACAGAAAAATTGCTAGAAAACAAATAGTGGTTTCTAAGATTACGCACTCTACACTAATTCCCGTTCCCGACAAAACGTATTCTACTCCAGTCAACTTCAAACCTTTAACTGACTTGATGTAAGCAGCCAGTCATTTGGTTGATCCAGAGAAAAAAACCCAAACCTCTGCCTAGGCTGTTCAGTTGTGACCAAAACGGAATGGAATTGCTCCTTGGGCCAAACCCTACCTCTCAACAAAAGGCAACAGAATGTCTTTTGTGCGATCCCGCAAACAGAAAGACAAACCCCAGCACAAACGCAACATCCTCGGAGGAGGCGATGACATTCAAGTACTCCCACATGCACACGACTAATGAAAGAAAAAACCTTGTTGTCACCTCAGTGACCCCTCTGGCATTCATTGAGCATCAATCTCCAGGGATGTGAGGATCCTGTTCACCGGCACCAAGGATTAAAATAGCTTTTTAGGCAATTTCCCTGTCATAACACTGACTGAGTGTTCTGTCAAAAGTGATAAACCCAGAGACTTGGAGCACATT
This sequence comes from Lophius piscatorius, assembly GCA_009660295.1. NCBI lineage: Eukaryota > Metazoa > Chordata > Actinopteri > Lophiiformes > Lophiidae > Lophius > Lophius piscatorius. The sequence goes on from VRLP01001234.1 coordinate 114,390, forward strand.
CAAACTTGCCGTGACCTTCGATGTACAACAGGATTCAAAATTGATTGTTGTGATGATCTAACTGAATAGGAAAAGCTTTTAAAAACGTTGTTGTTCTACTTGTGGTGCATTCAGGTCCACTTCACGTGTGCCGTTATTCATATTAGGGGCATCTATTGGAGGATTGGTAACAGTGAGGACAACATTCTTCGGATTGTCCCTGAATTTAATATAAACCTAATATGTTTTGCTGTCCCCACTAGGAGACTTTGAAGGATCCACTCTTGCCCACTGTAGGACGAATATCCACACATGGAGGACGCAGAGAGGACACAGGCGGTGATGTGGTGTTTTACAGATTCCACACAAAGCAGCTTTGCAATGTTTTCTCTACACATTATAACAATCTATGCATTGCAGTCTGCAAAGGCAACAAATAAACGGTGCATGGAATGACCCCACGCCACGCATGACCCCCCCTCCCACACCCACCTGAAGAGCAGGAGATGAGGAATACGGCGAAGGCCAGTTTGGTGGCGTCTCCCATTTTCCATCCGAATCCGATCCTCAGACTAGAAAGGGATTAAAAAATAACCTCCAAACAACAAACAAACAAAAAAAAAAAAGTCCCGAGGCAAACGGAGTCAGAAAAGATGTCTCTGCAAAAAGAGCATTTTTCTGTTTTGTTTTGTTTTTTAAATGTCAAGATCGAGGTTAAACCCCTGAATACCCCAGCTTTAGTAGTCCGACAGGAGCAGGGAGGACCAGATGGGTGGTGGTGGTGGGGGAGAGGAGAGGGAGGCTGGTGGTATTTCCAGGTTTATAAACAGTCAATGCTCGGTGACGTGTTGGCATTGAAGCCGGGACTGTCCTGTATTTGCAAGGTCTGCAGCAGCAGCATTGTTGTGACCAGAGGATTGTCGGCGGTTAACCAGCGGTGCAGAGAGCCGAGCCACAGCCGCGCGGGGCTAACATCCATCGGACTGGGAATGAATCTCGCTGCGCTCCCCGTCCAAACTTCTCCTCCAGCAGCTCCCTCGCATAACGTTCACGCTTAGCTGAAATTAGCATTCCAATCTCCCGCCAGGTCCCAAAATGCCAGCTACCGCGGTTGTGTTCAGGGTCGAAGCCTCGACGGTCCGGCGGGGGCTTGTCCGTCCACGGCCACGGCTCCGTCCGCTAGTCAACAACCGATGAGCGGGCTCCGTCTTCTGCCGCTCCAAAGTGCTCCGCAGCCTTCCTCCGGCCGAGTGTCCCAAACAAACCGGTGGAAACAGTTTCATGAAAAAATACCAACGTCTACCGATACGGTTAATCCGTTCAGAGTGCGCCGCTGCAGAGTTTAGGACGAACTGCTTTCCCTAAATCAGTCTCCTCTTCGCCTCCTCCAGTCGGGACGGGTTCAAGATGGCGTCACTGGCGCGCGTGAAGCCCGCCAAAATCAACTAAACGGCTTCCGGTGAATCGTTTCAAAAGAAAACGAATGACAGGTGAGCCGGAAGACTGGATGGGATTGTAATATTATTATTAATCATAATAATAATAATAATATTAAAATAATTTCTTCTTCTTCTTCTTTTTCTTCTTCTTCTTCTTCTTCTTCTTCTTCTTCTTCTTCTTCATATTATTATTATTATTATGACACAGACTGTATGTAACATTGGTTGATTTACTGTTAATAACGAAAACAACAACACGAACGATATTAATAACAAGAAGGAGACCAAACATAGACCGTATAGAACTTTCTGTATATTCTTTTTATTATAAATAACCAAAAATAATAACAATAACTTGAATAAGAAGGATACAACCGCACTGGATGGGACAATCAATGTTTCTAAATTATTAATACTATTATTACGATAGTAATTAATTCATGATAACTTTAATACTATTGATGTTATGGTTAATTTTATGGACTACGTTATATAAAAATATTCTTATATAATAAATCGATTATCATAATAATCAAAATAAAAACCACAGACTTTAAGGTTAGTATGGGTTTTATGATGATAATAATTATAATAATAATAACTATTATTATTATTATCTAATATATTATAACATTAATATTATTTACTCATAAATTGTATCACTTTCTCTATCTTCATTACATAATCTGAGTTTATAAACTACAACATATTATTTTTATTTTGGCATTAGTTCAACTGAAATGTAATTTTATTGAATTAATGGACTAAATATAAATCGGTCAGGATAAAATGGAACTCTGAGAGTTTATTTTTGTTGTTTGAGTTGATTTATTTTTGCATTAACTGAGGAGTTATTAAATTGGCCCGCATTTTGAAAATGTTATTACCCAATCTCATAAAATGTATTTTGTTCGTGTTTTTGGTCAATTTTGAAAGAACAATCCTCCATTTCCGGTATCACCCTTGCTCACTCCGGCCAGCTTGATGAAATGGTTTGATCTGGGGATTGTTTTTAATTCTAAAGGGTTGCTCGTTTTACTCCTCAGCTGGTGCCTGAGCAGGACAAGTGGGCGGGCATAGCCAGACTATATCTTAAAAATGAGAAATAATTAAACGCCATACGTTACTTAAGTTTATAACATCTGACATTGTGCCTATCCGTGTATGTTGTGTCTTATTTTCTGACCCAATATCACAAACATCTATATTGAAGATCATAAACAGGTCCCATCTCCAATTATAGTGACGTTTCATGAGGCTTAAACCATAAAATATAATCTATTTGAAATTAGCAGCATGCTTACGGCACACAGTCCCTCTATGTAGGTCAGCACATATTCCACCGCCTCATGCTGCAGCCGCTATACCGCCTGCTATCAGATTTCGGCGAGGTTTGGGGCGCTCCGTCGCGAATGCTGAGAATACCACAAAGTACAGATATAGGCTCGGCCCGTTCCCCAAACCTGTGTGACACTAATTCTCTTATAACCCCGGAGCAGATCTCCAACCATAAGCGCTACTGAACGACTAAGAGGTCGGAGGTCAGGATTTCTCTGTGCCAGGGTGGAAGCTGAGTCACCTGTTCTATATTGGAGTGTTTTACCTTCAGCAGGGAAAAGAAAAAGAAAACAGACGCCCTCGATCTTGTCTTTGACTTAACAAACCGGGGCACTAACGCCGGGTGAAGGGTTGACTTCTTGTTGATGTTTTTCCCCTGGCAGTGATCCTGAACTTTCTTTGCAAATAAACTCTCTCCGCAAAGAGCAGCTTAGCTCTTTCCTGGAAACGTGTGTGTGCGTGTGCGTGTGTGTGTGTGTGTGTGTGTGCGTGTGTGTGTGAGTGGGTGGGGGGGGTCGTTATCGTTCTGCAGATTACTCGCGGAAACATATCACAAACATGCCTCAAACGACTGATTGCATATCAGGAGCTTCATGGTCGGAAAAATCAACTTATAATTAGATTACGCCTGGTTTCCTTTGTCATGCGTCACGAATAATTAACTAATTCAATTACAGGAATTTCCAGGTGAACCGTGTTTGAACTCCAGCACGGTCACCTCCTGCAGGATTAGGGCCCAAAATAAACCTCAGGTGTTTGTTTTTTTAAAAACACCCTGTCATCCGTGCTGACGGCTGCAGCCCTGAGGATTAAAACTGAACGTTTGTTTTCCAGATGATGATCGTCAGACAACGAAACGATGAGGAAGGGTTTATTCTGAATAAATATAAGAGGTTCTAGTTTGTTCATTTATTGAAGGATTAGTTACAAGATGATCCTGACATTTAAGAGAGACCAAACACAGTAAATATGACAAATAAAGTTGACTACAAAAATAAACATCAGCACGTATTCTGGAGTTTAATAAGTCGGTTCTGAAAGAAGTTATATTCCCGGTGAAAATATCTTAAAAATGTATGCAAAAACCCTACATTATTATTTCATGTATAGTTTCTGCGTATTACCAACCAAACGACAACATAACCCTAACCCAACCAACCAACCAATCGACCAACCAATCGACCAACCAACCAACCAACCAATCGACCAACCAATCGACCAACCAACCAACCAACCAACCAACACGCCAATCAACTAACCAGCCAGGCAAACGACCAACCTACAGACCAGCCAACCGACCAACCAACCAACCAACCAACCCATCGACCAACGAATCGACCAACCAACCAACCAACCAACCAACCAATCGACCAACCAATCGACCAACCAACCAACCAACCAACCAGCCAATCAACTAACCAGCCAGCCAAACGACCAACCTACCAACCAGCCAACCGACCAACCAACCAACCGACCAACCAGCCAATCGACCAATCAACCAACCAGCCAATCGACCAACCAACCAGTCAAGCGACCAATCAACCCCATCAACAAACGAGACAAACTACCAACCAAACAACAAACTAACTTACCACCAAACTCAAACAACTAATTATCCAAAAAACCAACCACATCATATAACGAACTAAGCAACCAACCAGCCAATAGAATGAACAACCAATCAAAATCCAACCAACTAATTAACTGAAAACAACAGCTAGAAAAACACTCAAAGAGATTTATCATCCGCAGTTTATCCAACCAACTAATTATCTAACCAACCAACCGAAAATATATCCAACCAACAAACCAACTACTAACTAACTAAGCAACCAACCATCAGAATGACCAACCAACCAACAACCACTCCCCTGCGTTGTACAAATATTCAACCAACCTTTCTGAAAATCAATCCAGTGCTTCCTTACACTAAGGTCTCTTAGGTAAAAAAAAATATATTGGGGTATAAATTTCATAAATTGTCATTCAAAAATGATCCATGAAATTCTTTTGAGTTATGAAACTCAAAAAAAAAAACAGTGAATCCGTAGCAGCAGATGTGGATCATGAAATCAACTGGACTGAATCCGATCGTCTCGGCGACACGTCGGCGTCTTCGTCATGTTCTGACCGTCTATGTTCCACAATGTGACCTAATATGTTGAATAAAACAAGGAATAGATAAACAGAGTGTGGAAAGAGCATCGTCCGAGGATACGAAAGGGGGATTCTAGATATTAAAGACCATGTAAACTCCTTTAAAGCTAAACCAAAGTTCTCAATTATGCTTCATCGGCGCCTTCGCTACATCCGAACAGACCCGACATTCACCACTGCTCCATGAAACCAGCCAGCTTCTCTCTCCAGTGTTACTTTCCTTCTCCGAGTGCTACACCCTGAGCTGGTATCCCCCTAACCCGGACGAGGTTTTCCCTCGCAGAAGCGAGCCGCGTAAATGAAAGGAGCACATTAGCGAGCCTTCGGCCACGATAAAGGGGCACTCACGCCGGAAAAGGCGGGGTGGGCTGTGCTTCCTTTGAGTGGCGAAGACTTACACCTCTGGCCTCGGAGATTTACCGTCCAGCTAATCCCATTACTCAACTATCAGATGCCAAATCCCCTCTAATGGCATTACACATGCCAGAATTACATATGATGATGCCCGATAATGAGAGCCGAGCAGATATACCTTACTGGAAGCGGTGGCCCTTGCGTTCTGAGTATCCCCATGGCTCTGTGGCTTAATGGACTCACTGCTGAGTGTCGGGGGAAGTCAAATTTATTGACGAAGAGCTTTTAACAAAAAGCAGGTTGCTCGCAAAGTGCACGGCAGGGCAACCAGGGATAAACACACCGAAAAACGGCGAGCGCACGTATGAATCTGAGTTGAGGGTGTGACAAAGAGAGCTTCATTCACGCCGAGCCGGAATGACCGACGGACGGATTACGTTTCTTATGAAAATCTCAAATCAGGTCCTCGTATCGTCCCACGGGGGCCCGGTCTGGCCACCGATGCAGTACCTTTGATTGAAACAGAAGGGTAAGTGTCAAAGACCTGCCCCTCAAGTGCCCCGGTCCTGTCGCCTGTCTATTTTTAATTCCGCTAATGTTAGCTTTAGCTCAAAACGGTCAAGCTACTTACAACGTTAGGATTCTCAACATTGGTTTGTAGTATCGTGTGAAAGAGTCACGGTTGTCTCTGACAACCGTGACAAATATTACATCATCAGGTAGTTATGTACACTAGTAAACGTGGCTGGCTGATGTTAGCTTTAGCTCATAACAGTCAAGCTACATGCTAAGTTACAAGTCCCAACATCCGCTTCTGTTAACGTTTAAAAAAGTGATGACTTGCTACTGTAACTGTACTTGTCAAACATCACATAATATGGTAGTTCGCTACACCAGCAAATGTGGCTGGCTGATGTTAGCTTAAGCTCATAACGGTCAAGCTACAGGCAACGTTATAATTCCCTACATTGGTTTGTCTTATCGTGTGAAAGAATCACGGTTTTCACTGAATATTACATCACCAGGCAGTTATCTTCACTAGCAAACGTGGTGAGCTAATGTTAGCTTAGCTCATAATTGTCAAGCTACAAGCTAAGCTACAAGTCCCCACATCATCTCATGTTAGCGTTTAAAAGAGTGTTTACTCGCTACTGTAACCTTACTTGTCAAACATTACATAATATGGTATTTATTTACACTAGCAAACGTGGCTAGCTGATGTTAGCTTTACCTCAAAACGGTCAAACTACATGCTAAATTACCATTATTATACCATATTCCCAACCGACCTAACAAGATTCATGAAAAACACTGTAATAGTCTTTTGTGTAGGACATCACCACCAAAACCGTTTCCCTTGTGGGGGTAAAAATATAACTTATAACGTTAAAGAAACTAGAAGGACTCGAAAGCCAGGACAGCTAAGTTTGAGGGGACGTCCCACCTACCTAAAACCTAATGACTGCGGCTCGTACAGCTTTGCACCTGACCCCAACACCCACCCCTGCAGACGCTGAGCCCACAAGGGGGCTTTCGCTTACAGCTGCTGGAAAATAGATGGAAAATGCTGAATCTTAAAGAAAGAGAAACCAAATACCTGACTCTGCATCTTTATCTGGATCCACTCCGCAATGTCTCAAGCTCTTCCATATCGTATGACCTGCCATCATACCAGGTTACAAGGAAATCTATCAAGTACATTTTCTCTTATCATGCTCACAGGAAAACAAGCCAACACTAGAAAAAAACACGACTTCCTGATTAAATGTAAAAATCCAATTGAGGAGATTTGAAAGAAACCAGAAGGACCTTAAAAGAAGGCAAAGCTTGCCAAGGCAGCTCAGTTTCCCCATTATCACATGTTACAAAGACATCAAAATGACATGTCACAATGACATCAAAGCCACCAAGACCATATGTCATTATTATCCCTGGAGGTCTTCAAGGAGGGTCTTTTCTCTTAAAGGAAGTGGAAAATAGTGAAATGGTGAATGTTATAGTTAACTGTGGATCTTTACCTGGATCATCTCCAAAATGATGATCCAGATAGTTGTTCCTCCATCACGTCGGTCCAACTATCCAACCAAGTTTAAGGAAATCCCATCGAGTATATTTAGTATAATCCTGAACGCAGAAGAAGAATCCGTCACCAGCGAAAACGTTACTTCCTTTTTTGGAGGTAAGAATAACATGAATAGAAAGCCAGGGCAGCTCAAAAACATCAAAGCCATATATCCCAGGGACATCAAAGCACCCAGGGCAATATGTCGTTATTATTCTTGGAGGTTTTCAAGGTGGGTTCTTTCTCCTGAAGAAGAAAAGAGATGGAGAATGATGAAGGTTACGGAATGGGAAATCTAATTCCTGATTCCACCCCTTCCCAATATTGAATAAGCTCCACCACAGCATGTGCTCAACTATACTACAACGTTTCCAACTATCCTCCTCAGAGAGAAAGAAGCCAACACTCACAAAATAATGACGTCATTTGTGAAGGTAGAAATCAACGGAAGTCACGTTCAAGAACCTTGAAAAGGTAGGAAATACAATGCAAGTCTTGCTAAGGCATCAAATGTTACAGGGACATCAAAGTCACATGTCACAAGGACCCCCAATATTATCCTTGGAGGTCTTGAAGATGGGGGCTCTCCCTTCAAGATAGTGGAAAATAAATGGAAAATTCTGAAATCGAAAGAATAAGAAACCAAATTCTTGACTCTGCATCTTTATCTGGGTCCGCTCCAAAAATGTTAAAAGCTCCTCCATCTCAAACGTTGAACCCTCCTTCAAGTTTTTGGATGTTTCTAGCCATCAGGTAGATTTTATGTAATTCTGCTCACAGATAAACGAGCCAGCGCTCGCAAAAAAAAAAAACACACTCTCTTTGTGGTGGTAAAAATAAAATGAATAGAAAGGCAAGGAAGCTCGGTTTCTCCTGCTATCACATGTCAAAAAGACATCAAAGCCACCAAGGTTTTGCGTAACGATCATCTTCGGAAACCCTCCAAAGCTGTGTCGAAACTTTTCTCTTTAAGGAAAGCGGACAACGGATGAAAAATAACGACTGTTAGCGAAAGTGAAACCAAATTCCTGATTCCGCCCCTTTAATCTGGCTTCACTCCAAAACGGAATGAGCTCTTCCGTGTCATCTGCTCAACCGCACTACCAACGATTCAGGAACATCCATCAACTTCTCCTGTTCACAAACACACAAACGCGGGTGAAAACAGAACCTCCTTGGCGGCGGCCGGCAATCATGAAATAACATTTCCAACAACAAGTGTTCCGCCAAACGGCGGGCCGGGATCCAACCAGCAGCCTCCTCTTGGTCCAAGAATCCTTGTTGTGATTATACGGCCTCATTTTTGCGCTGTGCCGCCACTAATAGCGGGCTTCACACGTCTGATTTGCGAATAAATACAAGACTATCCGCAGATTGTTCAGCGGCCAGAACCAGAGCCTCCCCTTTCACTCAGAGCGCCCAGGAAAGTGATTAATGCGCCTGTTTTCACGCCGTGTGATTTATCTCGTCTTGAGTCTGGCTCTCCGCGGCAGGAGCCGGCCAGTACCCCCGCTCCACCCTCCTCCCCTCCTCCACCCTCCTCCGCTCTGTTGTTTCAGCATGAACGATCTTTTCCATGGACAGCTTTGTTCATCCCTGCAGGCAGATCTACACCTGTAACCAAAGCCCGGTGGATACCGGCCTAATTACGGCTCTCGTCTGGCACCCAGCTGGCTTCCGTGTCCTCGCACCAACCCCGTGCAGGAGAACACAGAAGAAGAGGTATCGGCCTTCGTCGCCGAGGCTGCCGCTAGAAAAGCAATAGAAAACATCCACAAAGCCACGGTGGGATTTTCGAGGACCCGTGGAATCAGGAAAACTTTTCTCCTATCCGGATTAAACCTTTCCGAATTTCGACGTCGGTCGCCTGTTTTACGTGACCTCTGATCTTTACGGACCCGGTGTTTACGTGCGTCGACTCATCGAATCGGAAACAGCTTCCTGACACACGCAGACGATCCACACTCCAGTTCATACGGTGGTGATGACGCTACGATGAGCCGGACGCCGACCGCCAACAAGGTCCCAGAAGAAGAAACACGACAAAGAGGGAGGAAGTGACTTTTCGTCTTAAGTGACTCATTTCATATTAGACACTCAATTTAACATAAAAAGATAAAACTGTGTTGGTTTTGAAACTCTCAAATAAATGGTACTTGTATTTCAGGAAAATAGTCCGTTTAATAAGATTAGCTTTTGGTAAAATACGTTTTTAGAGACCTTTGACCCTTATTAGACTTTCCTGGTTCTATCAAGGTAGATAATTCTGTTTAATATTATTATAATAAGCTGAATAGGACTTTCTCAATAGCCACGGTTAATGCCTTTTTTTTGTGATGACCTGTGGTGTCCCCCAGGGCTCCGTCCTTGGACCCTTACTCTTTCATGTTAATATACATGCTGCCGCTGGGTCCCACTACAAATACTCAAAAAAAACTCAGAGAACTTTCCGAAGTTTCTGTTTGAGTTGTTTGCAGCGACTGGCTTTCATGAAAGGACTTAGACCAACTCCTTGTAAAGGAATGAAATCTCTCTCGGAAAGGGACTTTTATTTCAGAACATTTTCTTTCCGATGAGGCCTCGTTTCGGAATCTTTTGGGAATCTTTTGGGAATCTTTTGAGAATCTTTTGAGAATCTTTTCGTTATCTTTTGGGAATCTTTTGGGAATCTTTTGGGAATCTTTTGGGAATCTTTTGGGAATCTTTTGGGAATCTTTTCGGAATCTTTTCGGAATGTTTTCGGAATCAGGCTGTCCGTGTGAACCCCCCTAGTGTGTGACCCATGCTTGTGTCACAGAGGCAGGCATCCCTGCCCCCTTAAGCCCCCAGGTCAACAGCTGTTTTTTCACACTGGGGACTTTCTGGCGCTGTCTACGCGGGTCAAACATCAGACCGAGCCCCTTTTCAAGGAAATCAGCCCCACTGGTCTCCAATCTGTGGCTGCATGTGAGGCTCATGCAGACGTCAAATAAGCAAGCGAGCTTTCCCCACGCAAAGAAAAGGTCAACCAAACAATACATCCTGTGTTGGGCAGGATGTATTTTTAGAGAGACTTATTGAAACAGAGCAGACAATGACGCACGCCGCAGAAGTGCATATAATAGCGAGTAAACGCAGCGGAGGAGAAAAGCTTCTGTCTAAGATGATTTTCATAAATTCTGCTCAGAGCTCATCGCCAGTTGCACTTACATCAGCGCCCGGCGCCGGTGGCATTCATATGCAAATGGTGACCTTTTAAAGAAGGTTTTAGATGAATACGGTACATCTACGTTTTTTTCTCCTCCTGATCCGTTAAACGCTTGTTAGTGTCTCGTTCTGGCGGATCCTCTCAGGCCTCCTCGGATACTCAGAGAAAAGAAAAAAAAGAAGAAGGTTGAAGTAGACGTACTAAACTTTATAACTGGTTTGCTTCTCTATGTTTTTCCTCTCTGGACGGGATGTGACGAGGCGCTGGCAGCTCCACATTTTTTTTTTTTTATTTACAGGCAGCAGCCCAAAAATACGCATCGGCATGACCAGGCGGGTTTGAAAATAAAATCCCCCCGTTAGCTCATGCTCCGGGCATGACGCGACTGTTACGCAATCGCACAATGAGAGCATGATACTTGTGGCATGTGCTGTAACTCGATACCCCAAAACATTTATAGACGACTTGTTGCCAGCGGTTAAGGCAACATGCATTTCTAAAAAAAAAAAGAAAAAGAAAAAGAAGACCACCCTGCAGTCTGAGATTCTGCCCTGACCCCACCCTAATCCTGCGGGTCTCTGGGTTCAGTGTGCTAAAACGTTATCATGTTATGTACGTCAATCAGCCATAGCATTATAACCTCTGACAGGGGAAGTCAAGGACAAGGGTGGTTATAAGATCTGAGCAAATGGGTTCAGAGCATCTCCGCAACTGCATGTCTCGTTGGGTGGTCCTGGTCTGCAGGGGTTAGAACTCACAAAACTGGTGCTGGTGAACCAGTGACGGGTCTTTGGAGCCCATGGGTCATTGATGGGGTCGCGGATGGACAGACTGAGGGTTGACCATGTTGACCCATGTCCACTGCCAGAAGCTCCTACCATGGGCTCGCCGGCATCAGAACTGGACCACGGAGCATGTAGATGGCCGGGTTTGTGTGCAACACTTACTAGATGCAGATGGCACCAAGATGCATTATGGGAAGAAAAGAAAACTAGGGGGGAGAGAACCCATGCAGGGCCTTAAAGGTAATCCTCATTAACATATTTCACTTCAGACAAAATGTTCAAAAGAAGGATTTTTGAATCGACTTATTGGTCTTCTGTGACACTGCACTGTACAAAATTCAATATTTAAAGTTTAATTACAAACAGTTGTTGTTGTCAGAGTTTCACCATTAACAGAAATACATGAAATAAAATGATTATATAAAAAAAGTACAGTTAAATCGACGGTATTTCACAAATACACACTAGTGTATTTCTAACATTGGTTTCTGCTTAAAAACGAAGGGATAAACAGTTTTTTACTGTAAATTTCAATGTGCATACCGATATAATCTGTAATTTTGTGTTTTTTTACAGTGCATGATTACGTAACATGACCTGTTAGGTCCAGCTGAAACTCTTCTTTGCTTATTTTTCTTCTGATCCACAGCAGGGTTTTTCTATAAGTGGATGATGTGACACCCTGTCTCTCGTCCAGTTGTTTTCATTTTACTTTACCGTACTATTTTTTACAGTGTACAGAAACAAAATGTTAAATATATGCATCTATGTATCAGTAATGTATGATATAATATATCATCATTTAGTTAAGAGTCTGATTTTATTGTACTTTACTGTTATTGCTATGTAATGTCTTTATAAACACGTTAAAATACATTTTATATTTTCACACGTTTTTTACCGTAATGTTTTCTACACGGTCGCCGTATCTTTTGCGTAAATTACACAATCTGTATTTTTACAGTGCACGATTACGTAACGTGACCGGTAAGGTCCGGCTGAAATTCCTTCTTAGCTTATTTTTGTTCTGTGCCACAGCAGCGTTTTCTAAAACTGGACCATGTGACACGAGGATCCCACGATTAGAAATCCCGTCATGGCGGGTTTCCTTTCAGTGAAACGCCGTTTCCATGACGTCACGCCGCCGTGATGCCAAACGCTTGCTGTTGTAGTTCCGCGTGAAATAACGACACGAAAATGGAAGCTGATCACTTGTTTGTTTGTTGTTGTTTTTTTTACATTAATGGTACTTAATGCTAACAGTTGTGAATTTACAAAACCAAACCAGAACCCTGAGGAATTGCAATATATGGCCAAAAGTATGTGGACCCACCTTCCTGTGTGTTTCACCGATATCAAGTTTCCTCTCAGACGTTGTAACCGGCCAGTTGCCGGGCAGAGAAACGACGGGAAGGTCATTCTTGACCCTCTTTGAGTCGAGACCAAACAGACAGACAGCAGGACATCAAGGCATAACTTTATTCTGTCCAGGGTCCAGAGCGACATGATGCAGCCAGTTCTGACCCAGATCCGAACACCGGTTCCGCTCCAGATGAGAAAACTAATATTCAATAGTATGACACACAGACAACAAATACAAAGTACCAATAATAATATGAAATAACCGCTAAATGTGCCAAATAAAATTCACGTTAGATTAAATGGCGTGAACGCAGAATCCCGACAAGTGAAATAAAATTAATTAGATTCCAGAATTAGAACAAACGGTTGTAAAACACGGAGAAAGTGCATCAACCACAAGAATATACCGTTAATAACAAGATCAATAAGAGGTTGGATGGATTTGCGTGATATTTTTTAACCTCGGGGAAAGTTTCGGTATATCCTAGAGATACGAGAGATATCGCAGCATTTACAATAAAATAAAATAAAAACAATAAGATGTTTGGCAGAAGTGACGTGTTGAACCTGTTTGCATTATCAACGCCTTTGTTCACTGGATTCCATTGGTTTTCATTAGAGGGGTGGAGCTGGGAGCTCAGTGGGCTGCACAGAGACACTGAAGTGGAAGGCGCAATGGACGATTGGCGGATTACTTGAAAGATACTTGTCAGTTACTCGTACATTAATGGAGGAATCAGCACAGGGTTGGATCCGGACAGAATCTATTGGGTTTGCAAGAGAACGGTTACTTAGCATTTATTAATATATATGGATAAATATATACTTTTGTAAATTTCTGAGCAATGGGAGTTGATCTAAAACTGGGGGGCCATCTTCTAGGGGTGGCTGCCGAACTTTGCCACCCTACTACGTAGATCCGCCCCTGAATCTGCAGGAATTTTTCCTGAACCTCAGGTACTGCTTTGTTCCTTTGATGTTTCATACGGAACAGGAAATGACACGTCTGTTTAAGAAAGGGAGTTTTTTTTTTCTGATTTAAGTTTATATTTTCATACTGAAAACAGTTGAAGATAAAAAAAAAACAACATAAAAATTGAGTTACGCTGATGTATTTTGGATTTAATCTACAATTGGAGAATTTTCTGTTCAGTCGGTTTGTTCAGAATTCCATAAAACGAGAATAAAATTGTCGTAACACCTCAGATTAAACAATCCCGTTTGTCCCTCGATGTGGACTCCATCTTTAATTTTGGCCCCCCCTCTGTGACTGGGTTTGATGATGTAATGCATCCATGGACAGGTGGAGCTGGACTACATGGTAACCGCTAATGGGGGATTAAACGACTAAAAACATTACCAGGAAACTTCAAAAAAAACCACACACGGATTAGGTTCTGGGAATAAACTCAACCACTGAGTGATTTAGTTTGGGATGAACCGGAACGCCGCCTGTGAGCCGTATCATGTCGCCTACAACAATGTTGGACCCCAACAATGCCTTTTTGTGCTTCCATGGAAGCAAATCTTCACAGCCTGGTTCTGATGGACGGTGTGTTGAACGACGTGTACGGACCATCGCATTCTTCTCGGTCGTGAGGTGTGGGCGGGGCGACGACTCGCTGTGGGCATAGTTGGTCACGGGCCTGGACTTCGCGGCCTCTTGTCGTGCGGTGAACACATGTTTACACGACTAAAAAGGGATGAATTACTGCCTCCTGTTTGTGTTTAATCAGACGGTATGGAGGCCCAGTCGAAATGTCCTTGCTGGCTTAATCCCTGCAGTGTGTGTGTGTGTGTGTGTGTGTGTGTGTGTGTGTGTGTGTGTGTGCAGTCGTAGATAATAGTTCTGGCCTCTCTGAACCGAGTGACAGCACACAACAGCTGTACAAGCCGCTGCCAAGGACCTCTTCTGTCGCTCCGTCTGAATCCTCCGTCAGCCGCTTCGCCCTCTCAGCCTTTATTTTCAGTACAGTACAAATCCACTAAAATATGCGGGCAACCTTTTTAAAATTCATTACCGCTGGATAATGCAACGACTGAGTACAATTTAGGGCTTTTATTCAAGTCAAAAAGCCATCAGAGCTAAAGTGGTGCCACTAAATCTCCGACTCTACATCTACAGTTTTTGCTGTTGTTGGTTCTTTTAGACGTCATTGCTGTGCCAGAAATAAAACAACAACAAAAAAAACAGAGTCATTGAGTTTCCTGTCTGCTCTCCTCTGAGCCTCGACTCTTTACCGGCTGAGTTCGTCAAACGTCTCCGAAAGAGGGTCATCAACATAAGAGCCAATGCTAAATGACCCCAAATGCTAATGGTACGATATTCATCACATGGTTCAAACTGAAACCACTACGATCCCACTTCCATGACAGTTGGACCCTCATAATGTGAGTCCCTGACTATAGAGACCGGGTCTAAGGTAGTCCTAGATAGTTCTATATAGTCCTAGATAGTCCTAGATAGTTCTAGGTAGTCCTAGATAGTTCTATATAGTCCTAGATAGTTCTATATAGTCCTAGATAGTCCTAGATAGTCCTAGATAGTTCTAGATAGTTCTAGATAGTCCTAGATAGTTCTACATAGTTCTAGATATTCCTAGATAGTTCTAGGTAGTCCTAGATAGTTCTAGATAGTTCTAGATAGTCCTAGGTAGTCCTAGATAGTCCTAGATAATCCTAGATAGTCCTAGATAGTCCTAGATAATCCTAGATAGTCCTAGATAGATGGGTGGAGGGATAGATAAAAACTTTATTGATCCCTAAAAGGGAAAATTTAGTCGTTGCAGCAGCTCCAACATAAAGATATTCTAAAGGTCAAAAATTACACATGTAAGTTAAAATAGAGGAATAAAGTGAATACAAATATAAAGAAAAACTTCCTATGGTATATATAATATGAATTATAATAGTCCAGTTAGAGATTTGTAGTAGTTGTCCAGGTGCAGATGTGCAGTAGTTGTCCAGGTGTAGATGTGCATTAGTTGTCCAGGTGCAGATGTGAAATAGTTGTCCAGGTGCAGATGTGTAGTAGTTGTCCAGGTGTAGATGTGCAGTAGTTGTCCAGGTGTAGATGTGCAGTAGTTGTCCAGGTGTAGATGTGCAGTAGTTGTCCAGGTGTAGATGTGCAGTAGTTGTCCAGGTGCAGATGTGTAGTAGTTGTCCAGGTGTAGATGTGCAGTAGTTGTCCAGGTGTAGATGTGCAACAGTCAGTTGAGACTATCACTAGATCACGTTGGTTCAGGCCCAATGACTCCTGGAAAAGAACTTCTAAAACCTCCAGATTTAAAAAAAAAACCCAACAACAATGGAAAAGAACTATTTCAAAAGTGAATTTTAATGAAGACAGTGACTCACAAAATGAGGATTTTGGAAGATGTGTTTCTGGACAGGTGGATCATAGATGAAGGGAATCTATAACTAGATCATAAACATTTACGCAAAGATAAGAAACATATTTCTCTTCTCTAAAATTTTTATTTATTTATACATATATATTTTTATTATCTTTCACCCCACCCCATTCTTCCTTTAAATAAAACATTACAAATCTGTTTGAGTTGTAGAAGTCAACATAGAAAAATATTTCTTTTTCTTTTTAGCTGAGTGAACTAAAAATGATGTTCGTGTTTAAATGACTGTAAAAAATATATTCACAGGTGTATAATAATAATAATACATTTTAGTTTTAATGATATAAATATAAGTCCGTATTAAAGTGAATACGTAAAGGGGTTCGTCCAAGTCGGTGAGACGGGGCCGGAGTGTTAAAGCCGGTCAGAGAAGGAGATCTTAAGTATATATAAAAACTTTTTTTTGTTCAGGTAGGTGTTATGTAAGGTAGAGTCAGCAGGAGAAGCGGCATCTCTCTTCATAGCTCTTTACGCTGATGACACCCATCTGTATTTGACCGTGTCTCCGGAAGTGCTAGTAGTTTTTGTGCAATCCTGCTAACGACAAACGAACAAACAACATCCTTCGTGGTCGATGTTACTTTAATAAGAAAACGCCGTCAGAGGAAAGACTGAATTACACGACTAAAGATTGTATTTTTTATTAGTGCTGTGTACTTTTTTTGTGGTGCTTATTTTCTTCCACATATTAATGAAAAACCAAAAATCCAAATAGAAATAATTTGACATCAATAAAGAAACAATTTCTCATGTTTTCTAAGGTTGAATCTGGAGAATGTTGGGCATTCTTATTATATCATCAGCAGAAAAATCCACAGATGAATTGAATAAATTAACCCGATTCATCTGTTGCGATGAAACTAAACGATGACACAATTCTACCCTCTTGAATAAATCATAATTTTCATCATGTTGGCCTTGCCGGAGCTATGTGAGGTCAGAGCGACGTTTTAGTTTGACCCATTTGATTCATTACAATAATTCAACTTTTTTTTGTTATGACATGAACATTCCAGCAACGAACAACCAACACAAATAGTTGTTTGCTTCATGGCAACAGAGGAATCGGGTTAATTTATTTAATTCATCTGTGGATGTTTCTGCACTTTGAGCACTAATAAAAATACTTAAAAAATACAATCTTGATGGGAATGAGCTCAATCTGTGGTCCAGTCCAGGTTCACACAGTGAAACAAAGAGTCCAGGATTATACAGTGAAACAAATAGTCCAGGTTCACACAGTAAAACAAACAGTCCAGGTTCACACAGTAAAACAAACAGTCCAGGTTCACACAGTAAAACAGACAATCCAGGTTCACACAGTGAAACAAAGAGTCCAGGTTCACACAGTGACACAAAAAGTCCAGGTTCACACAGTAAAACAAACAGTCCAGGTTCACACAGTGACACAAACAGTCCAGGTTCACACAGTGACACAAACAGTCCAGGTTCACACAGTGACACAAAGAGTCCAGGTTCACACAGTGACACAAAGAGTCCAGGTTCACACAGTGAAGACTGTTATTTCAGTGTAAACAGTGACGTGTGACTGGGAGTGAGAATGTGCAGCCTCACTCTTCACTGAGACTCCAGAGGTGTTCTGTTCTGTTCTGTTCTGTTCTGTTCTGTTCTGTTGGGTCCAGCAGCTTGTTTTGGATCTCTGCCTGTTGAGTTCTTCAGTGAAGGAGGTGAAGGGAGAGAGGGAGGCTTCTCGCCCTGGAGACGGTGACATCAGCGTTGCCTTTTGGCGCCACTTATCTCTGCAGGATCTCCCAGCTGCCCCGGCATTTCCTGAAACTGGCCACTCACTACGAGGCTAAAAAGATTGGAGGAACCCTGAAGGAGAATTTTCCCAGTGGAATTATGGATGAAGTCCAGATGGTCCTTTTTTTTTTTTTTACTACTTTAAGAGACAATCTTATTCTGGGTTTGATTATAAAACAACCATTAATGCTCAGGCTCAGCATCAGGACTGTTTCCTTCAACGTTCCATGTCCGTATGTCGCTCCTACCTCCAATGTTCCCTCCTCCGTTGGTTCGAGGCCCATCTGGACAGAATCCAACAACCTCCTGGTGAAGGTAACAAATTGTTCTCCTTTAGTCTCTCTGAACTTCTCACTTGTGAAGACTTGAGCCGGTGACTCAGGGGCGAGACCCAACCCTCACAGCGCTCCAACGCCAGATCATACCTCCAACCTGTTGGCACCACCTGCTCCGCTCCTCCGCTCCTCCTCTCCTCCTCTCCTCCGCTCCTTCTACGCTTTAAGAAGAGAAGTCCGTTCCTATTTGGATAAAGTTAATAATCTGCGGACAGATTTTAGCGATGCTGCTAAAGGTCTAGACTGCTGTGGAACCTCCCATGATGCACTGAGCTCCTCCTCCTCTCTCTCTTCTTCACACATTCATGTCTCCATAACTGAGTTGACTTCTTGTAAACAGTCTTTCTGGTTCTCCAGATCGTGGCTGGACTCACCGCTTTGGACCTGGTTGAAACCCACTAGTTAGTCTAAATGATTCGGATCTGGCTGAAGATTGTCGGCTACGATCCTGATTGAAAACAAGGATCACCCTGGAGCTGGTTGACGATGACCACAGACTTCGTTAACGACATCTTCGGACCTGGTTGACGAAAAGCTGTGAACCTGGTTGAAGGTGGCAATGGACCTCGTTGACAACAACGGCTACAGACTTGGTTGTCAACATCCACAGACCTGTTTGAAGGCAGCTATGGACGTGGTTCTTCTTCTGACAGCCATTGACCCGGTTGACGTTAACAACCATCATACCCTGGTTGACGGTAGCTTAAGACCTGGTAGAAACGATCTGTAGACGTTGTCAGCTTTGGACCTGGTTGACAAACACAACCACTACAGACCTGGTTGAGGACTATGTAGTGGTCATAGGTTGAGGACTATGACCGCTGCAGACCTGGTTGAGGACTATGACCGCTGCAGACCTGGTTGAGGACTATGACCGCTGCAGACCTGGTTGAGGACTATGACCGCTGCAGACCTGGTTGATAGTGACTATGGACCTGGTGAAGAACCCATACGGACCTATTAATGGACGAAGACTGCTACAGACTTGATTGATGAAGATATTGGCCATCGACCCGGTTGACAAAGACAACTACTATCTCCCTCTTCCTCCCCCTCCTCCCTCTCTCTCTCTCTTTTGCCCTCTCTCCACCCACCTTGATTCAGGATCTGCTCCGAGGTTTCTGTTTGCCCTAAGGCGTTTTTTTTCTCGCCACAAACTTTCTGCTCATCGTTGGCTCTCTGTAGAATGACGCCCGGCTTGAGATCACCTGACCTCAAACCTCTTGGACCCTGAAAGCATCTCTTTCTCCCTGAGGACTTTTTTCTCCATCCTCTCACGTCCTTTTTGTGTTTTAATTCGAATTAATCCCAAGTTTCTTTTGCAGCTGGTTGAAGACACTCAGTCAAAAGTGGTGGTTCTCTGAAGGCAGATAACTCGCCCAGTCAATAAAAACGCTACAGACAGGACGTTGAAAACAAAGCACCATTAACCTAATAGATATTCAAAGGTAATAGCTTATTAACATCGATAACATTTGCCATTAATTTCCTGGAAATACCGACTTTAATGGCTTTTACTCCACTGGCAGGAATGTTAAGAATAGCATTCCTATCAATATTCATACATGGCAGGTTTTAATGATGCTGGCGCGCATGAGAAATGGTGCCCAGCGCGATGCATGTTTGGAGAATCAGATTGAAAAGAAGATCCATCTCTTCCGATGCAGCTTCATCAGGGCTTCGTCCCGCGCCAAGGTTGAAGGAAGCGGCGGACGACCGCGTGGAATATAAAGCAGAGGATGTGATATAATGCTGCGAGAGATGACGGTGATGACATTACAGGATGTGCTTCAGTTCTTCCCCTTCCTTCAGATTTTTTTTTCTGATCTTCGTCAGTTCTAATAATACTGGGGGGGAGCTATCGTTGTTTTCCCCCCCGAGAAGATAAGATGTCGAGGAGGTGAAGGATTCATCACAACAGCAGACGTGTGTTAATGTGGCTATGAGAAAGTCTTTGGGGCTCAGACCCCCCCCCCCCCCTGGAGTCTGGATACTGGTGGTGGCGGCTGATGACTCTGCTGAGGATGATGAGTGATGAAACTGATGGATTGAAGGGTCTCGTCCTTGACCAGCAGCAGCATGGAAACCCCCCCCCCCCCCACCCCCTCTGGAGTCTGGATACTGGTGGTGGTGGCTGATGACTCTGCTGAGGATGACGAGTGACGACGTCTATGGGCCTAGCTGACGACTGCTCCAATGCTACAGTCCTGGCTCACAACGAAGACCGCTAAGGATCCGGTTTATGTTGTGGACCATCATGGGTTCTATAGAGTCACTGATGATGACCACTGCGGACCCGGGCGATGAAGACGATGCCCTCAGACCTCTAATTCATATGTTTTACTGGTGAAGAAGTGTCTGGTTCTGCTGCTTCAGGATCGTCACCGCAGAGTTTACATGGAGCTTGAACAAGTTTTCTTTTTCCTTTCTGTTATTGAATGTTTAGAAACAAACAAACAAACAAACAAACAAACAAACAGATCTTCCTCTGCTCTTTAGTTCTGGGCGAGAAGACGAGGCCTTTTCCCTTATGAAATTCCGACGTTCCGAACAAACGCGATACGGAGAGTTTTTCACCTTGTATACATTCTATGTATTTTTTTATACATGCCATTAATGTGGCAGAATATTTCTGTTACCTTCAGCCCTTATTTACATTCTGACCCGGTAGGATTGATATTCTGACGCCTTCACGTCTTATTTTTTGGACAATCAGGAAAATATTGATCTCGGCTGTAAAACAATTCTATGAAAAATCCATTTGCAGAATCGAGAGATTCACAAAATTCTCAACCAGCTTGGATAAAAATCTCTGCTTGTATGTGAGATAAAATACAATTCTTCTTCTTCTTCTTATTTTTCTTCTTCTACTTCTTTTTTTTTCCTTTTTCTTTTTCTTGTACTGTACCACTTTTTTCTCTTTTTCTTCATCTTTTACTTCTTCTTTTTCTTTTTCTATTTCTTCTTCTTGTACTTCTTACTTCTCTTTTTTTTCTTCTACTTCTTCTTTTTCTACTTCTTTTTCTACTTCTTCTTCTTTTTCTTTTTCTATTTATTCTCCTGTTCTTCTCTTTTTCTTTCTACGACTTTTTCTATTTCTATTTCTTCTTCTTTTACTTCTTACTTCTCTTTTTCTTCTTCTTGGACTTCTTTTTTTTCTACTACTTCTTCTTCTGCTACTTCTTTTCCTATTTCTTCTCCTTCCTCTTCTCCTTCCTCTTCTTCCTCTTCTCAGGGAACACAAGCTGCCAGAATCTGGCATAATTGAAAGCTTCCCGTTTCTTTTTCTTTCTTCTTCTTCTTCTTTTTCTTTTTTGCTCATTAGAAGTTCCTGACTGTGTTTAAAGATAAATCTGTGACACTCTTTCTGCACCAGCCCTGGATGAAATGTGAGATCTTAGACACCGCAGGGGCTTCTGCTGCCGATTCCAGGGCCTTAAAATATGAAACTGGCGTGAAGGTTGCGGGGGTTCTGGCCGCGAGAGGAGCAGATTCTTCTAGGAGCGGCGCCAGCCCACGCGGTTAATGTGACACATTACGTTGTTTAATAATCCAGCAGCAGAATTATGCTTTCACACTCATTCTACGTCAAACACGTCGAAGAGCGAGGAAATAAACTCACAGCCGAGACAAAGAATGAATTTAAATTATACTTAAATAATAATAATAATAATAATAATAATAATAATAATAATAATAATAATAATTACTGGTACATTTTCTCACCAAATGTTAATGCTTATGAACTTAATCCTTAGTGTATTTAGTATTAGTTTTAGAAATATAAGTAATTTTGATAGAAGCAGACACACTGTGAAGTTTTGGGCCAGATTGGAACGCGTACAATGGAGTTGTAGTAACTTCCTGTCTGATGGCGAAGGATTAAAGTCCTCATCATTAACGGTGGTAGTAGCAGGAGTGATGTTGACGGTCGACGCCCAGCTCATCGTAGCATTATCCCAAGCTCCTCACTCACCAGTGTAACCATGGTAACGCACCCCCCTACCTAAAAGAACTACTCACCCCACTGACCTCAACACGATCCCTCCGTTCTACCCACTCATACCTCCTCCTCCTTCCCCGGACTAAGCTCAGCACCGTGGGTGATCGGGCCTTCTGTTCTGCTGCCCCTCGTCTGTGGAATGCCGTCCCTGACCATCTGAGGGCTCCACAGACGACTGAAACATTTAAAAAAGGACTTAAAACTTTCCTTTTTAGCAGAAACAATAACTTTAATTAACATTGCTGCTTTTTGGTCATGTTTTTATATAGTTATTATTTTAATTTGTATTCATGCTTTTATCTGCTTTTACTTTGTAGCACTTTGAGATTTGATCCAAATGTAAAGTGCATTTTAAATTAAATATATTATTATTATTATTATTACCTTATGAACGGGAGTATTGGATCGTCTGCACATGTCAGGAAGTGGTTTCTGATCAGGTGAGTTGATGCGAGTAAACACCGGGTGGGAAAAGATCCCAGGTCACGTAAACATGCGATCGATATCGCAATTCGGAAAGGTTTAATTCGGATAGGAGAAAAAGTAAAAAAGAAAAGTAAACCCACCTAGTGTCTCCGTGACATGTAACTTGGTGGCTTTGATGTCTATGACACGGGACTTAATGTCTTTTACCCTATTCCTTAAAGGCTCTTACGTCTTTGAAAGGTGACTTGATATCTTTATGAAATGTAAAGTGATGACTTTGATGTCCCTGCATGTTACTTGTGATGGATTTAATGTCTTGAAATGTGATTTGCTGCTTTTGTGCCGGGTAACTTAATGGCTTAGATGTTTTGGTTCTGTGACTTTGTTTCTTTCTGACATATAACCTGATGGCTTTGATGTTTCTAACATGTGATTAGATTGTATTTTTTAAATGTTGTAAACTGTAATACAGTTTTTCACCTATTACAACTTCATATTAACTTTTACTTGACATTGTCTCAAATCATGACAAAAAACAAACCAGTGCAGAGATGTCCTTGGACATTAAAGCGTCTCTCATGTTCCAACTATCAGTCTGTTTGGAAGGGTAACTCCATCAGACACCCCACACTGCCCTGCGTCCTTCAAGAGTTTCCGAACCAGTGGCCGATATAATATCGCATCTATCGTTCAGGGATGTTTTACAGCTGCAGATAGAAATCCATCATTATTGGACTGGAAGGTTCTGCAGAAGCCCGGTGCTTCCTCTAACTGGGACCGAGGATAAGAGGCGCCAGCCTGCCTTTAGGGCTTTAAAAGACTTCCACAAATCTCTCCCCTCCGCCTTTGAAATGAGACACCCCTCCTTGGCCCCCTACAGACCACCAGCAATCAATCAGGGAGGTGTCAAAAACCCCTGCCTCGCAGGCCTGGAGGGGGTGGGGGTAGGGGTGGGGATAGGGGTGGGGGTCTGCCGGTGTCAGGTTTGAATGAGACGCCTGACAGAGCCGTGGAGAGAGAGAGCTGCTTTTTTCTAACGGACCTCTTCTGGTGAAGCGGCGTGATGTTCGCGCTCCAAGGACGGCGGCGTGACATAAAAGTGAAGGTGAGTGGATTCCTAGATGTTTCCTTTCAGCGCCGATCCAATCAGACCGGAGCCGATGTTCTCTCGCATTCTGATGCAAGTCGTGTCTTCTGTAAGAAGCTGCTGCTGTTCAACGTACGGCTGACAGACGTTCACTGACAGACAGACAGACACACCCACACACACACACACACACACACACACACACACTGAATGAGTTTCTCCTGGCTTTTCCATCCCTGGCGATGAGAAGCCCCCCTGTGGTCTGGTGTGTTGTTTCACAGCGCAATAAATGTGCTCCAAAACTATTCAACAAACTTTTTCTCATTGTAACGTTTCTGTTACGTTTCTAGTCTCACATTTGTTACAGCGTATGTTTGTGAATTATTATATTATATATATATATATATTATATTATAATTATTATCAGGTTGATCAACCATGATGGGCATTTAAGCAAACATCTGTGAAACAGTCCAGGTTCATACAGTGAAACAGTCCAGGTTCATACAGTGAAACAGTCCAGGTTCATACAGTGAAACAGTCCAGGTTCACACAGTGAAACAGTCCAGGTTCTTACATTTACTAAATTCCACACATTGCACTTTAAAGTAAAAGCCGTCTTCAAAGAACCCTCATGACTCTTCCGAGACGCGAGTGGCTCAAATAACCTTTGAACAAAGTCTCGGAGGAAGATGCCTTCACATCCTGTAGGAAATACTCTCACCTCCAGGATGGGGAACACAAAGACGATCTCCTCAAATGAGAAAATCTATTCTCGAAACACCAGGCTCCATGTTTTGGGAGGTGCAGCAGCGATAATCAATTTGGGCTTTCTGTGGGGGGGGGGGCGGAGACTAATGAGGAAGACATCTGCAGCACCGGGGGATCATTAATACCTCTGTGTCTAAGGGTACTCAGGTAAAGTTGTGAAAAACAACGCCATCAGTGGACTTCCCATCATTCCTCTCTGGGCTTCTGTTTCCTGTTGATGTCCTGAGAGAAGGTCGGATTGAGAGTAGCTCCGCCTTCATTTCAGGTTTATCTCAATGTCCCGATTAAGTTTATTTTAAGGTAAAGATCAGATGAGATGAGAACATTTCTTCTCCGTCTACTCTTCTATCCATCGTCGTCTTTTCTCTCCCTTTATCACCACTCCGATGAAAACCTTTTAAGCCGCTCACCATTATCGCCTCTCGCTTCTGTGCTGTATTTAAATCACCTGAGCATATAGAAGGTCTCTGAGTCACAGCCTTCTTTCCTCGCCGAAAGCTCTCCAAAGATGATTCACCGCAGCAGAAATGCGTGGAGCGTTCCGTCTAATGCAGCTTTCACGACTTTGCCCTCGCGGAAACCTGAAAACCGGCGGGCCCTGACCTCCTGTCCACCGTTTCCTTACAGACCGGCGAATGTGGTTGGGTGGTAATATAGCGAGAATATATTCTGTATAGACTCGTTTGTCCTCGCATGATATAAAGATATCCATTATCATCGAATAAGTCAGAGCTGGATCCCGACAACAACACACCGGTGGGTTACAGATAAAATGTTTATGAATGTTTTTGGCCTGAATGCTACGGAGCCGGCGTCAAAAATCAGCAGCCAGTTGGTCAAATCCAGACCAGTAAACAAATTTGACGTAACGAGAGCGAAAGACACGCAACTTTGATGTATTTGATATGTGGCTTTGATGTCTTTGTGGGATGGGACTTTTATGTCCTTGACATATGTAACTTCAATGTATATGGTCTCTCTGCGACATGTGACTTTGGTGTTTTTCTGAACTGTCACTTTTACGTCTGATGTTTTTGGAACATAGTGATGTCTTTAAGACATTTGTAATGTGTTTGTGATATGTGACTTTGATGTCTTTGTGTCGCGTCACATTAATTTCCTTTTGGCATGGAGCTTTAATGTCCTTACAACCCCTGCTTTTCATGCACTTTTGATATATGTCTTTGATGTACTTTATGTCACTTGCGGTCACTTGCGGCATATGACTGTGATGTTGTAAAATATGACTTTGGTGTTTTTTAATCTTGAGGCTTGTGATTTAAATGTGTTTGTGAGGTGGGACTTTGGTGTCCTTGACATATGTGACTTCAATGTATATGTGACTTTGGTGTTATTTTGAACTCTCACTTTTACGTCTGATGTTTTTGGAACATATTGATGTCTTTAAGACATCTTTCATGTCTTTGTGATATATGACTTTGATGTATTATTTGACATTTGGCTTTAATTATTTTCTGAGATTTAACTTTTACGTCTTTGATGTTTTTTTGGACTTGATGTCTTTAAGACATCTTTCATGTCTTTGTGATATATGACTTTGATGTTTTTGATATCTTTGCATCATGTGCCTTTGTTATACCCAAGTTTGATGTCTTTGTGTCATGTGACTTTGTTGTTTTTCTGATATGGGGCTTTTACGTTTGATGTTTTTGGAACATAGTGATTTCTTTAAGATATTTGTAATGTAATAATAATAATAATAATAATACATTTAATTTATAATGCACTTTACATTTGGATCAAATCTCAAAGTTCTACAAAGCAAAAGCAGATAAAAGCATCAATAAAAAATAAAATAATAACTATATAAAAGCCTTACCAAAAACCAGCAATGTTAATTAAGGTTATAGGTTCTGCTTCTGCCTTTTTTGAATGTGTCAGTCGTCTGTGGAGCCCTGAGATGGTCAGGGAGGGCATTCCACAGACGAGGGGCAGCAGAACAGAAGGCCCGATCACCCATGGTGCTGAGCTTAGTCCGGGGAAGGAGGAGGCGGTATGAGTGGGTAGAACGGAGGGATCGTGTCGAGGTCAGTGGGGTGAGTATGTGTTTGTGATATGCGATTTTGATGTCTTTGTGTCATGTCACATTAATTTCCTTTGGGCATGCAGCTTTAATGTCCTTACAACCCCTGCTTTTTATGCACTTTTGATATATGTCTTTGATGTACTTTATGTCACTTGCGGCATATGACTGTGATGTTGTAATATATGACTTTGGTGTCCTTGTGACATTTGGCTTTGATAATCTTGAGGCTTGTGATTTTAATGTGTTTGTGAGGTGGGACTTTGGTGTCCTTGACATATGTGACTTCAATGTATATGGTCTCCCTGCGACATATGTGGCTTTGGTGTGTTTCTGAACTTTCACTTTTATGTCTGATGTTTTTGGAACATATTGATGTCTTTAGCCATCTGTCATGTCTGCAATATATGACTGATGTATTTGATGTATTGGACATCTTTGCATCATGTGCCTTTGTGATATGCATCTTTGATGTCTCTTGTCATGTTTCTTTGATGTTTTCTGACATGGGGCTTTTACGTCTTTGATCTCATTTTGAAGTATTTGATGTCTTTAGACATCTGTCATGTCTGCGATATACAACTTTGATGTATTTGATGTATTGGACATCTTTGCATCATGTGCCTTTCTGATATGCAACTTTGATGTCCTTTGCCACGTGTCTTTGATGTTTTCCGACATGGGA